>CM071945.1:14838621-15126121 GCA_036784905.1 Acrossocheilus fasciatus | reverse complement strand
TTATGGTTCTGGAAACCTCTGTGTGCTAACCACGTCCTCAGAAAACCAAAAACCTGTTTTGAGCTTCAAACCTTGCACTGATGAATGATGTGTGTGTGTGTGTGTGTGTGTGTGTGTGTGTGTGTGCGTGTGCGCGCGCGCTGTGTTTGAATCTTACAGGCCTCAACAGAGAGACCCACTATGCGTGAATATAAGCTTGTGGTCCTGGGCTCTGGAGGCGTGGGGAAGTCTGCACTGGTAACTTCAGCATTTTTAAAGTTTACACATTACTGTATTATAAATGGGCATTGTATACAGTATTTGTAGTGTTTTTCTCTCTAGTCTGTAGTATTTATTCAGGTCTTTATTCGGATTGAATGAGATTCTGGTCTTTTACAGACAGTTCAGTTTGTACAGGGAATATTTGTTGAAAAATATGATCCCACAATAGAAGACTCGTATAGAAAGGTAAGTAAACCATTTTGGTTTAGCTGAATTAATACAACATATAGGGAAATGCGTTACTGACACCCTCTTTGTTTTTTTAGCAAGTCGAGGTTGATGGGCAGCAATGTATGCTAGAGATCCTGGACACTGCAGGCACAGTGAGTTTAATATGATGCATGAACTTAACTTGCCAATTAGTTAATTATTCTTCCATGTGAACTCAATAGATTATTGATTGTTTGCCTACAGGAGCAGTTCACAGCGATGAGGGATCTGTACATGAAGAACGGGCAGGGTTTCGCTCTGGTTTACTCCATCACAGCACAGTCCACCTTTAATGACCTGCAGGACCTAAGGGAGCAGATTCTGAGAGTGAAGGACACAGAGGATGTGAGTTTCTTTCAATAATAATTCATGAACTATATTATTATTATTAGTGGTGCTTGCTTTGGCAAATCAAAAATCATTATTTTTTTTAATAACAATTTTTTTTATTTTGTTCTGACCAGCAAAGGCAAAACCAATAAAGCACAAAACTGATTCGATTTTACTGAGGCAAGAGCTTTGAGACAAATTTGCAGAAGCTGTATTCACACTTTGGCACACCACACTACAACAGAGTACCCACGTTCTTTATTTACAGCTCATCAGGAACTGCAGTTTCAGTTCTCTTAAGCATAAGCATATGCATGCATATATATATTAGGGGTGTCTGAAATGCTAATTTGTGCAGCGATATAAAATATATATATATATATGTATGTATGTATATGTGTGTGTATGTGTATATAAATACACACTCACAGTACATTACTGTTGAAATGTTTGGGGTCAATAAGATGTTTTTAAAGTCCACATAAAATCTAAATGTACAATATTTATTTTGTTAGCGCAGATTGCTAGTCTTAAAGTTGAACAATTAATCCGTGCAAGTTAATCCTGTGTGAAAAAAAAAAAAGTTTGTCTTGGTAATCTTTAATCAAAATCTGATCATTTGCTTTCGCTCTGGAATGGAATGCCGTCAGTTTGATGGCTTAGGCCAGTGGTTTTCAAACCGGTCCTGTGAGCACCCCCAACACTGCACATTTTCTGGGTCTCCCTCCTCTTTCACACCTGATTCAACTCAGCTCATTAGTAGAGACGGCAAGACCTGAAATGGGTGTGTCAGATATGAGAGACCTACAAAATGTGCAATGTTGGGGGTGCTCGCAGGATTGGTTTGAAAACCACTGGTTTAGGCCATGGCTTGGGCAGAATTTGTTTAACCACGCCCCTCCAACCGTTAGTTTGCTGCGAGTGAGAAATGAGAGGAGGAGTGCAAAAATAAAACTCCACCTTCTTCTAAATATTCCGTTTCAGTTGGAAATACGTCACCATACTGAAATCCAGTTGGCAGCAACTTCCGGTTTACGCAGACTTTGGTTTTATTTTTTACGGAGGTCTCTTGCACTCACCAAGACTGCATTTATTTGACATATTTTAAGAAGTAATTTGTGACCTTGGACCACAAAACCAGTCTTAAGTCACTGGGGTATTTTTGTAGCAATAGCCAAAATTACATTGTATGGGTCAAAATTATCGATTTTTATTTTATGTCAAAAATCATTACGATATTAAGTAAAGATCATGTTCCATGAAGATATTTTGTAAATTTCCTACCATAAATATACCAAAACATAATTTTTGATTAGTAATATGCATTGCTAAGAGCTTCATTTGGACAACTTTAAAGGCGATATTTATATCTCAATATTTAGATTTTTTTTTGCACCCAGATTCCAGATGTTCAAATAGTATCTCGGCCAATTATTGTCATATCCTAACAAACCACATATTGATGGAAAGCTTATTTATTCATCTTTCAGATGATGTACAACTTTAAAAAATTTACCCTTATGACTGTTTTTGTGGTACTGGGTCGCATTTAGGCCAATCATAGCGAAACAGAATTTTCAGCAGCCATTACTCCAGTCTTCAGTGTCACATGATCCTTCAGAAATCAGTCTAATTTGTTGGTAATCAAGAAACATTTCTTGTTATTATCAGTGTTGAAACAGTTTGCTCTGCTTAATTTTTATTGTGAAAATTGTGATACTTTTTTTTTTTCAAGATCCTTTGGCTAGAAAGTTCCAAAGAACAGCTTTTATTTGAAATGGAAATCTTTTGTAGCATTATATACAACTTTGCTGCCACTTGTGGACAATTTAATGCATCCTTGCTGAATAAAATCATTAATTTATTTTTTAAATTTCATTGACCACAAACATTTTAACAGTAATGTGTATATGAATCCATGTTACATGAGCACAGAATATGTTTTGTGCCTCTAAATAAGACACTGATCTTTTAAAACTCAATCTAGCTAAAGTCAAAACCATGAACCACAAACTCTCAGTGAGTTTCTAATTGAAGCCAGATGCAAACATAGTACACACACTCATTACATTGGATGTCTCTCTCTCTGTTTGTATAGGTGCCAATGATCTTGGTTGGAAATAAGTGTGATTTAGAGGATGAGAGGGTGGTTGGGAAGGAGCAGGGACAGAATCTTGCTCGTCAGTGGAGTAATTGTGCCTTTCTAGAATCTTCTGCCAAATCAAAGATCAACGTCAATGAGGTGAGTCAGAGTTAAAAAAAAAACACATGTACCATGTCACATAAAGAATGTCCTCTAATGGAAGTCCTTTGTGTTTTTGTGTGTGCGTATCAGATCTTTTATGACCTGGTAAGACAGATAAACAGAAAGACGCCGGTGGAGAAGAAGAGAGCGAAAAAGAAGTCAAACTGCATCCTGCTGTAACACAACTGCATCACTGCAGCAGCTCTGAGCCAGGTAGTCAATCAGAAGGTCATTAGGAATCAGTACATGCACTATTAATAACTCCTTACATCCATGATCAATGATAAAGATTTCACCCTGTGTTTTTTTTTTTTTTTGCATCAGTGATATCTACTAGGGATCCACAAAATACCGCTTATTGAATGATAAATGCTTGATAAAATGGTTAAAAGCCTTTTTCTAATTGTTTTAATGTTACAGAGACCACGTGATTTCTCATCTCATGACACATTTAATATCAGTGGATCTTGAATATCCATTAAGATGACATTCCCGGTCATCTTAATGGCATTATTTGCATCTTGTTGTGCCATTGAAAAACAGCACCACTCGGAGCTCTAGCATTTTTGTATGTAGGACAAGACTTTGGTTATGCAGCTCTGCAAAGGGGTTACTTGAGATGGATGGCATGATTTTCCCCCCCTCTTATTCTTTTCAGATTGCCGAAATGAAGAACTGTTGCCTAGCTGGCCAACATTCCTGTTCCTCTCTACAGTTATTGGCCAAACAATTAGTCAGGCTGAAAACCAGACTCCTCAACTAAATACACAGACTTGACAGAAAATGAGAGATGCAGCCTCTGCCTTTTCTTCCAGAGCAGTCTTGAAATTTTTCTTCCCCCTGTTCCTTGATTACTGTTTTTTTTTTTTCTTCTGAAGGAGATTCCACACTAAGGATCTGTGTCTGGAGCAGAAGCTCCGTCTGACATGGCAAAGGGGGGTTAGACAGTCTGGGAGAGGGTTCAGGACTTTCTTAATGCCAACAGAGAGAATGGGGACATTTCAAAAACATGCTCATGTTTGTAAAATGATCAGAAATGTTTCTTTTTTCCAATAATGTTTGGACTATCACTAATCATTTGTACAGAGAAGAAGCTGTGTCCTTCATTCATCAAAACATTTTCTGAGTGACTTTGAACACTCACTGCTTTCATATTCCCCATAATATGCTTAGATTCTTATTTCCTTTTATCTAAACAAACTGTGAAAAATGTTCTTTTTTCTTTTGGTGGCAAGGTTAAAGTAAGAAATTTGGATCTGTCTATCTTGAAGATTAAGATAAATTGTACTGAAGCCAATGCATTTGTTTTTTCACAATCAAAATTAGATGAGTTTTTCCAGCTTTTAAAGATAATTACATTTTAGTATATTTTCTTCCTTTTTTCCCTTGGTTGTATTTTGCGGTAGGCTGTAGCTCAGCCTGGGATAAATATCAACCGTTTTGTGCCTGAGCAGGAGAAGGATGAAATCAGATCTATAATGCAGAGATGACTTCTCCTCCAATAACCGCTAAACCAATAATCAATAGTCAGTCCTTGACACTTCATTTGCCAGGTTAAATCAGTCTTGATGTGTCAGATATTTTATTTTAGTTTTCATTGTTCTGCTCCATGGTTTTGTTGAGCATTTAAAACAAAGTGTCTGGCTGGCTTTTGATTTGTTTTTAAAGTAATGTGTGCTTTTGATTTTCTTTTTTTTTTTTTTTTTGGACATAGATTTAAATAAATGTATTTCATATTGATGTGGTGTTTTGTGTATTTCTAGATTACCATTCCTCACCAACATAGACCATTATAGAGACACAGTTTTTCAGTGTGGCTCACTTTGTACTGTAGTTACAAATATAGTACAAAGCTATATAAGTAAATCCACTTATCTTGCATTTTTCTCTACAAAGCTCTTTGCAGATATGGAATGCAACAAACATAGGTGATTCATGCTTGCTGCACAC
The DNA here is from genome assembly GCA_036784905.1 of Acrossocheilus fasciatus. Taxonomy (NCBI): domain Eukaryota; kingdom Metazoa; phylum Chordata; class Actinopteri; order Cypriniformes; family Cyprinidae; genus Acrossocheilus; species Acrossocheilus fasciatus. The sequence continues at coordinate 15,121,125 of CM071945.1, read as the reverse complement.
CAGATTATATGCTGCATTAAATGCAAAGTGTTTAATTAATAAAGATTCATTACTAGGTGTGACAAAAGCATATATTCCTGATGCATAAGATTTGATTGGAATATACTGTTCCTTTTTAAAATGTAGTCTTATAGGCCTATAGGAACTGTTAATTTTTCATTTTGAGAAACAGTATCCCAAGTCACATCATTAAATAGCTCTGAAAACAGGTATAGAGACTATTGCAGGACCCACAGCCATATATTTATATCTATTACAGATAACATGAAGGTGCTGATAAAAAAGGCAGGTATTTGCATTTGCTGAGTTTTAATTTTTTGCATAGCAGTTTAGCATCATTGCATAGTTTTTCTGTCCAATACAAAGCAGGTTTATACATGAGTAAGACATTTGTGAAAAAGCACCAGTCAGGACTTTTTCATAGAATGATTGACAGTTAGGCCTAAACCTAAACAGATGGATATACAAACATCAGCAGAAACAGCATTAGGCTCTCAAGGGACCCCACAGAAACACGGTAGGGCAATACAATGTGACTGTATTAATATTTTTCCTGTTTTCTTCACTCTGCCATGCTCACATCTAAAAGAAAACTAAACAAAACAAAAAACATACAAATGCATTCCAGAAATGTTTACCTAACATATCTTTGGAATCAATAGTGTCTGGAGTGCTACTCCTCTCACTTGAGGAAGAAAGACAATATTACCTCAACATCGCAATCTGTAGTGAAGGGCGTTTATCGCTTAACTTTTACAGTTTGTTTCACATTTAGTTGTGATACCATGAAGTGGTGGAAATGAATGTTTTTCATCATTCTGAATTCAGATTTAGTTATTTGTGTTTGTAGTTCACAATATAATTATTTTGTTGAATACTTCCATATTATTGTTTTGACTTGAATATGAAAGATTGCAATAACAAATGGCCGACCAGGTGCTCTTAAGGGCAGCATCATGTGTTTTGACATGTGTTTCTATTACAACAATTTTCCTCATAAAGTCCACTAATTTTGTCTAACAATTGCTAACAATATTTGTAACAGTCTCTTCCATGTATAATTATATCAGACCCACACAGCTGAGCTGTAATCAAACACAGATGGATGCTTCTCTACAATCTCCACCCATCCTCTGTCTATCAAACCCTCTGAGCCCTGATAAGCCACACCCTTTTTTTGGGTGGGTGTGGTTTTCTTCTTCTTTCCTCTTGTTCTCACCCAGAATGGCTTGCTGACATCTGATTTGGGCTTTCTGCCTGTGATCTTTGGTTGTTTACAGACATCCATTTCTTTGTTTTCCTGGTGGTGCCGTGGCCGAACGCGGCGCAGGACCCGTTTGAAGATGCTAGCTGTTAGTGAGAGTTTCCTAAAGAGATCTTGAGAGTGACTGCTAGATGATGACTCTGAAAGTGCATCTTTAAGACTCGAGTAATTCTGCTCCTCACCTGCTGTCTGGCCTCCAACATCAGGCAGGTCCAGCCAGTTCCCGACCAAATCAGCAAAAACATTGTCGCCCAATACCAGTGGCTGTCTGTTTCTACTGTGGTTCATCAATGAGGCTGTCCAATCGGTGGAGTCATCAATATCGTATGAGGAGAAATTGTTGTCGGTTGTGTCTTCCTGAGAGGAAAAAGAGGAAGAAGTGCTCAGACTTCCTCCGTAAACCCTCCTGGGTTCGGGTACCCTGGGAGTATGGCGGTTCTCTGCTGGAGAACTAGTGAGGAACAAAGACGGTTCCTTAGTAAGCTCAGTCTTGAAACATTCTTGTGAAAGCATTTCTTTGGGATTCCGTGTTCGGTTCAGGTGGGTTATTCTTGAACTGTAGTTTATCTGATCAAGCATTGTGGGAGTGTGCGAAGAGGCCTGGCTCGTTTTGCTGGAGAACTCCAGCTCTTCCAGTGCAGTCTGGACCTGCAAGAGTTTGAGCTCCTGGAGAGCACCGATCACAGAATTCATCTGAGCTTGGAGACCCTCATCGGACTGCCACAAAGAAATCTATAATGGGAAAGGCAAGAGAGCAATTACTATGAAATAATGAAGGTATTATCAGTGAAATCTGTTGTGACTGATGAGTAACGCTTATCTCACACTCACTTCACACTAATTATCAAAAATCAATATTACACCAAACAGCCTGCATTTTCTGCCCAGTGTGTCATCACACATACCTGTCTCAGCATCTGCTGAAGAGAATGCAGATGTTTTTGTCCTTGTCACATCCTCCAGTGAATTGCTTACTGGGACGATTAAGGCATGATTTTCTTTGCTTCGTTATTAAGTACTTTACTTTTATTAAGCAAGGACACATTACATTGACCAAAAGTGACAATCTAGACTTTAATGTTAGTATAAAAATGTAACGTTTTGATCTTTCTATTTATCAAAGAATCCTCAAACACATTGAGCAGCACAACCATTTTAAACATTAAAAATAATAATAAAACATGTTTAATGAGCATCAAACCAGAATATTAGAATTATTTCTGAGGGAAAATGTTTTATTGCATGTTTATTAATGTTATTTTTTTTGACAATTATGAATATATAAAGTTGTAAGCATACCTACAAATTGCAAAACAGGTTGTTACAACATTTTTTTTTAAGTGTTAAGATGGCCTAGACAGAAAAGCATAATGCATGTCTTTATACATAGTTATGAGCCAAAATGTTTATATGTCAATTTTTGATATGCCATACTGTATGGAGTATTTGCTTAGTTGCATTTATTAAATTGAATGCATTCAAGCAAATTCCATCTCTATACACTACAAAAATGTCCTTTTTCTTCTATTACTGAATAAAACCACTGCCATCTTACCTTCTTTCACCCTGCAGTATCCCTGTCTTTCCTTCTCTCGTCTCACTCCCTGTTTTCTGTTCCTTCTCTCCCTTACAAGTGTGATCGATCACCAGCCAGTCTGAGCACAGCAGCACACCACTGATGCCTTTCTACAGTAGTATTGTGTCTCAAGGAATGATGGGAGATGTAGGAGCTCATGGGCATGTGGCGGAAATGACTAGACTGTGAGTCATGGGCGAACAGCTGAGGCATGTATTTTACTGGGTTGGTCATAAATGCAGGTGTAGGGAAACATAGAGCTTAACTTGTATTTGACCTGAAACATTCCATTCAATCTGAATTGGATATTCAAAAGGATGTTATATTGGCTGCTTATGTAGGCAGTAGAGTAATAATGTCATCATAAAAGTCACTTTTACAATGAGAATTCGGTTTTTAAAGTTTAAACTAATCACTATATAACTTAGCTTATATAACTTGCCCTGTTTGCTAGTTATGGCATGTTCCGTGTTTCATCACTGTTTCATCAGATTCAGCCTTAGGTCCTATTTCTCATTTTGTGATGCCACTGACTTCTCCCGTGTTAGTTTCCGGTGGGATGTGCCCAGACGGACAGCAGTATTAATCAGACATCATCACTGACCCCACCAACAAGTGATTGATGTTGTGAGTAACATCCTTGCAGCCTTGTTTCCTCATTTGGCAGCACCTATTTTCTCTCGCTCATTCATTTTCAGTTTCGACCATACAAATAAAGGTTATTTAAATAGAAAGAAAGAAAGATTTTTCTGTCATAAGGGTTTATTGCAGATGTGTTCACTGATCTGTATAGCCAAATCAAAATTTATTCAGACACCTTCAACATTTCTCACATGCCACACTTTTTTCATTGTAGTTTAGAAAACGGTAATACAATATGACAAGAACTCAGAGTAAAACTGTGTCAGAATAAATTCATCTTGATAATGTCAGTCAGATAACTTTGATAGAAAGGTATGTAATGAATTAGGTTGAATAGCTGTCAGCTGTTAAATTTAATAAAGTAAAGTAAATTTATCATATAAATTTAAGTAGACCAAGCAATGCTTAATTTTGTTCAGTCTGTGGTGTAAAAAGGTCACATTAGCAATTAAAGACAAACACTTAAGCATAACATGGTCAGGTCAAAGTGTCTGAATAATTTTTGGTCCCAAATTTATCAATTTTAATGTTCTATTTTATAGATCAGTAAATGTCTTTTAATCTGATCACAAGCTGCACTAAAATTTTAAAACATTACAGAAGGGCGAGTACTGGCCAATCAGCGGCCTCCTTTTCAAAAAACCGCTGCCAATCAGGTTGCACCTTTTTTCCAGCACCGGGCAGACAACAGCTGGATAAAAATCAACACACACTTCGCAGAGAAAGGCACATAAAATTGTGTTATGAAAACATTATAATGCAGAGTCATACTAATTATTACCTGTACATATCTGAGAAGATTCTTGCAATAATAAAAAAAAAAACACGCACCTGTCCTGTACTAAAAGTAGATGAAAAGAGAGAAAAGAAAAAAAAAGAGCAGGAGAATCTCACCAGTTCATATTTTAGACGCCGAAGGTTGCTGTCCATATCACCGAGATCCGCTTGGTCTTCCCCCATAACTGCTGAATTACAAAATTAAAATATTGTATGAACTAAACGCAGGTTGATTCATTAAAAACTTAGCTCCTTTTGATGTCGCTATCCGCTGAGCTCTTTGCTTTCTTCCGCCGTGGTGTGTGATGGTCAGTCATGAGGTATGACCAACGATGTTTGCTAATATAATATTCCTCCTCTAACCTCTCTCGCCTCTGATACACTGCTACTGATTACATATTCAGATGACATTACAGCCCTGCACAGGCGAGGAAGTACAGTCAAGCCACTTAAGTGTATGTGGTGTCATGTAGCTTCACGTTGATTTGAGGGGAAAGTTTCTGAACAATAGGATTTACTAACGGATGATCGTCAACAAACGGGTCATGCTTTCACACCAGTGGTCAGCTCATGATGAATGGAGGCTTCATGCATAACAATAGAGCTACAATTGTACAGCTTAACTCAGATTTTAAGATTCACTCTGATTGGACATTAGAAGGGGGACGAGCCTTAGTCCATTTACAAACTTTAAAAATATATAATTGAACTGAAATAATATAGAATTGAATTCCGGGGGCTTGATGTCCTCAAAAAGCAGCAAATAAACTTTCAGACGACATGTAATTACAGTTTGTGGCAGGGAATGTATAGATGTGGTATTCAGAGTTTGCTTTAATTTCAACCCTACTGAAGTCAAACGTAATTTGTATATGTCTACATGTTTGCAGTTTCTATTTAAATTTCATCGCTTGCTTATGCCAACCAAGCGTGTTTGTCGCCCTCTGCAGGATGTTGCTGATATTTCAAGCGGCGTTTCCGTTTCTGTGCGCAAGAGGGCGACGTGATTCACTGCGCGACTCATTTATTCAGCGTCGAAGAACCGAACTTAGTCGCAAAACAATATGGCGGCATCAATGAAAGCAGGACATGAGTTGCAAACCAGAACCCGGACAGAAGATGTTCTGATTAATGGGGGTGTCGAGTTCAGCTCGTTACTCCTCTCAAAACCTGTGCTTGAGGGTTTATCTGCCTCTGGCTTTCAGAGACCGTCACCCATCCAGCTGAAGGCAATCCCGCTGGGAAGATGTGGACTCGGTACGAGACCCGAAAACAGTACCAAAACAAGCCTAAACCCACATTCTTGACATTAATTACATACTAAAACTGACTGCTCTTTAATGACAGGAGTGTACTGTGACATTCAAAAATATAGTGCATCGACGAAAACGTTACATGGAAATAATGTTGTTTATTGACGTTTTCTTCTGTCCAGACCTTATTGTTCAAGCCAAGTCTGGCACAGGAAAAACCTGTGTGTTCACCACCATCGCTTTGGACTCTATTATATTGGAAAACACAACCACACAGGTATTACTTTTTCCAATATGCAACGTAATGTTTGGTCCCACTTTATATTAAGTGACCTTAACTACTATGTACTTACATAAAAAAAATATGTACAATGTACTTATTGTATTGCAGAACACTTTTACTGTTATTGAGGTGGGATATGGGTAATGTTAGGGACAGGTTTGGTGGTCTGGGTAGGTTTAAGGGTGTAAGGGATTGGTCAACAGAGTAATTATAAATGTAATTACAGAAATTACAGATGTAACTACATACAGGTATTTTTAAAAATATAAGTACAATGTAAAAACCTGTATGTACACAATAAGTGCATTGTATCAAGTGATTAATTTAAATGTAAGTGCACTGTAGTTAAGGCCACCTAATATATAAACTGGGACCTAATGTTTTACTAAATAATGTTATATTCTGTAATAATTGTAAAACGGAATAAAGGAACTATGAACGTTTGAAAGACTCCACTATCTTTTGATGTTGAATATAAGCACCTAAAACACGAGTGTGTGCCTGTTTGACAATAACGTGCCCTTCTCTTGTCCCATCAGGTGCTGGTTTTGGCCCCCACCCGGGAGATAGCGGTGCAGATTCATGCTGTTGTTATGGCGATAGGCAGTGCTATGGAGGGCTTGGAGTGCCATGTGTTCATTGGTGGCCGACCTGTCAGTCAAGACAAACTTCATCTGAAGAAATGCCACATTGCCATTGGTTCACCAGGTATGAGCCAGTTAAAATTCTTTTTAGACCGATATGTTAGATGGATTACATTTATAACTGTAACTTAGTTTAGATTTGCTAACATTGCATGTTAGATATCTGTCTTCATGGCTTGTTAATCTTCTGGCCTTATTACTACATATTTAAAATTGATGTGTGTGTGTTTTTGTGCCATTTAACATCACCAACTGCAAGTGATTCGTCTTATCAATTATCAGTTTTCGACTTATCAATAGCTATCAGTGGCTTTTAATACATCTTGACATGAAGTTCAAATTCAACCCTGTCTATTTTCCAAATGTGTGTTATTGATTATGAACCATTCATTCGTGTATGCTTCTTTCTTTTGGACCTTTTTTATCAAAATATCTTGATTCAGTCTTCCAGTAAAAATGACATACTTCTGTCTGGTGACGTAAGCTGGACTTTCTAATGATTTAGTTTGCTTAAACTTCTCATCTTTCTTATGATCAACTGCAAGATTACATTCAGATCTGCCACCATCCAGTCAACACTGATGGATTAAACCAAGTTCTGCCCTAATTTTTCTTAATTTTTTTGGTTCATTTGGACATGCATCAGTAGATGGAAGAAAATATCTGTGGCTTCTTACATTTCATCATGACTTTGAGCATATAAAGTATTTTACCAAAAATGCCTTGTTTTAAAATTTTTGTTATATGCTGTTAAAATATGTCCTTTATGAAATATTTAGGCAAAGTGTGAGATTTGGCTCATTTAATTAGGAAATTGTCTGGAATAGTGTTTATATAGTATTATAATAGTGTATATGTAATGGCATTATAGTATATTAGTCATTATTTTGTTTGGCGGTGTTGAAGTTTTGTTGTGTTTATAGGTCGTATTAAGCAGCTAATTGAGATGGAACTCCTGACTACATCCTCCATTCGCTTGTTTGTTTTGGATGAGGCTGATAAGCTGCTGGAGGAGGACAGCAGCAGCAGCTTTCAGGAGCAGATCAAGTAAGAGCTGAATTAGTGGTTTTGATTCAGAGACTGTTCTGTATTGTAATTCAGCAGGTTTGAGTTCACCTCTCTCTGTCTGTCTTAGCTGGATCTTCTCTTCTTTACCAGCAAACAAACAAATGTTGGCCCTCTCTGCCACCTACCCAGAATCTTTAGCACAATATCTGTCAAGATACATGAGAGAGCCGACGTTTGTGCGACTGAACCCAACAGACCCTGGACTTCTTGGTCAGTCTGCAGTCCTGTCTGATTTGTTGATGTATTTCTTCTATGTGAATACCCTTTCAAATCTGAATTGAAATGATATATTCTCTCCTCCAGGGCTGAAGCAATACTATAAAATCGTGCCGTCTCATTCATTACCTCATAAAGTTTTTGAGGAGAAGGTTCAGAGTCTCCTTGAACTCTTCAGCAAAATCCCATTTAACCAAGCGCTGGTTTTCTCAAACCTCCATACAAGGCAAGAGCTGACACACCTTTCAATTACTTCCATTATTCTGAAAACATGCTGATGTGTGCAATAAGAGTAACAGATACTGTTACAGCACCGGCCATTATTATTCAAAGACTTTTATTAACATAAGAATTGTGATCTTTATTGAAAGACTGAGTTAAGCTGTTGTTCTGCAGAGCTCAGCACCTGGCTGATATCCTCTCTTCTAAAGGTTTGCCTGCGGTCTGCATCTCAGGTGAGCATCAAAGGTCACTAGAATTTTTTTTATTTTTATTTTTAAAAATATATTCTACAAAAGATTTTTCACAAAGGATTTTACAAAAGGCTTTTCTTTTTTTCCTTTTTACTACAACAAATTAATATTTACATTAGGACCATTCACACAGAACATTAAAAAAAAAAAAGATCTTAAGATATGTTTTTAAAAAGTTTTAAACTTTTAACTCGTGGCATTAAAATTTGAGGAAAAAAAAAAAACTTTTCAGAATTTAATGAAATTAAGATTTATAAATTAATAATAACATTTCACAACTCCTTGCATTGCAGTCTAGAGCGGCCTTCTCCATGAAAGATATATGCAATGCTGCTTGACTTTACATAAAAGAAAGCATCTGATCATGGAAGATATATTTCATGATTAGGTTGCCTACCTTTTGATACTGAGTGTGTGCATGTAATGCATTACAATGCTGCACCTGTTAGCAGCTCCCTAGGTTTTGGATAAGAATGATATAATTTAGAACGTGGGCATGTAAATGAAGGCCCAAAATGTATGAAAGCCATTATTAATAGTTATTATGTTAAAACCCCTTAATGTGTGTTTTGTATGTAGGTGGTTTAAGTCAGGATCAGAGGTTAGAGGCGATGTGGAAGCTGAAACAGTATCAGTGTCGAGTTTTAATATCCACTGATCTGGTGAGGCTCAACCTATTATAACACCTACACTGGAAAATACCCAACGTTTAATACCCAAACAACATTTAATTTGTTAAAAATCTCTCTCTTCCACAGACCTCACGTGGTATTGATGCTGAGAAGGTGAACTTGGTGATTAATTTGGATGTTCCTCAGGACTGGGAGACCTACATGCACCGTATTGGTCGTGCTGGACGATTTGGTGTGTCCAATTATAAAACAATTACGCACCAATATATGTGAAGCCTCTACTCTGTGGTTTTAATTAATGTGTGTCTTGGGCATTTACATGAGAGTGCTTAATCAGAGATCATCTGCTCTGAGACAGGTCAGAGTCAGAGTACAGCAATCAGTTTCATAATTAGCTGCTAAACACAAACTCATCAAGAGTTTTTTAATGACCGCAGCGCTCCAAAATCAGAATTCATAATTGGAACTTGAGCGTGATGTTGTTGTGGACGAATTTAATCTTCATTCTCATTAGAATTCTAGAAATGGATACGATCAACAGTGTCGTTCCTTTAATTGTGACCTCTGTCTGTTGTGTTTCAGGCACTCTGGGGGTTGCTGTGACCTACTGTTGCTATGGAGAGGAGGAGAACAAAATGATGGCCATCGCTCAGAAATGTTCTCTGAATCTCACTCATTTACCAGGTAATTCTGAAAGTCAAAGAATATTCCAGGTTCTGTGCCAGTTATACTCAATCGACAGCATTTGTGGCATAATGGTGAAAAAATAAAAGCAAAAATTTACAATGGAAGTGAGTAGGGCCAGTCTGTAAAGTCACTAAAACATAATGTAAATATAAATTAAAGGGGTCATCAGATGCCTAGTTGATATGATTCTTTAGGGTCATAATGAAAAGTCTATAACATACTTTGGTTAAAATTATTTCTCAATGTAGTGTAAAACACCCTTTTTACCTTCACAGCAACCCATTTCAGTGCATGTCCCTTTAAATGCTAATGAGCTCTGCTCACCCCACCCCTCTCTAGACTAGCTGTTCTCTAGACTGTTAACTTAAGCTGCATTTGTTGCAGAATTTGTTAACTAGCGTATTATTAGGAAAGGCAGTTTGCAAAGATTCATGAAAAAAACTATACTCACCTTTTCTGTAGGTGAAGCTGGAACACGAATGATTTGCGCGAACATAGAAGCATTTAGGTAGATTGGGAGGCACTGTCCCTTTATAAACAAAAGTAATCCACTGTGTCTTCAGTGGCTCAGATGTCTGGAGTAAATGACGACTGCTGTGTTCATTATTACATCCAACAACAAAGCACCTCAATCGCTTAGGAGACATTCTTGTCTACATCTGCTCCGGTGGTGAAACAAAGGTGGACCGTTGACAGCTCCCTAGGGCGGGTCTGTGCTGAAATGTCAGTGTCAGTCAACAATTGTAGGAGGAGCCTTGGCCAGTGTGATGTCACACAGCCAAGAATCTGTGAATGGCTTGATCTGAGAAAGGGGTTATTATTTATGGAGATTAAAAAAAAAAAAACACTGGGTGGATTTTTGTCATGATAGGGTGATTGTGTACAACAATACTGCCAACACACATTTCAGTTCAAACATGTAAAAGTGAATTTTGCTTCCGATGACCCCTTTAAAAAATGTATATAAATATATACAAATTTATATAAAAAAAGTGTGAACCTTTGTTCCCACACAAAACCTTTTTGATTGAAAAATATGAGGTGGGAGGAAAAACTGTTTCAGTGCTTTTGCAAGCGAACGCAAAACTTCTGAGAGAATGCTTCTCAGATGAAGTTTCTCAGATGAACTCAATACGTTGGCGAGAAAATACAAATATTTTTTTTGCATCATGTCCCAAAGTATACTTTGGCTGTGTTCTGCAACAGTCTGCGCACTGTCCTTGTGATTTCATTTTCGTCATCAGGAATGTCCCCGGACATCCAGAAAAAGAAGTATATCTTGGCCTAGAGGGGAGTTTTCCTCTCAAGTTAACTTTATTGCCATGGCAACTAGGGATGGGTACCGTGAACCTGTACGTAATTGGGTCAATACCAGACTACGGATAAGCTTCAGGACAAATGATACTGTTTTTGATACTTCCGTTGTTTTATCTCCGTATACTTCAATGTTAATGACGAATTAAAAGCTGCTGCTTGTCATTTTTCTTCACTGAACGATGTGGCCGACGTTTGCTCGACATGCGTGTGATATCCATGCGCATACGTGGTGTGTTTGCATGCGATCAGAGGCAGCAAGAGTGAAACGTTCGAAAGTGTGGGACCACGTTACAAAACTAAGCGACACCAGTGTCAGATGCAATATATGCAGTAGTGTAATAGTGAACAAAGGAGGCAACCCCAGTAATATAATGAAACATTTACTAACAAAACACAACATCTACCTCAAGCAATGCGCTGTATTTACCATGTCTCCCGGCTCCAGCTCCAACTGCAACTCGCGAGACACATTCACATCAAATGTTGATTCAGCGGTATTGTTACACTCACGAGACACTGCACTTATTCACAATCACAAAAGTACATTATTTGCGTGTGCTAAAGCCTTGCCGGTTAAACATTTCATTCGCGTGCTGTTCTGACATGCGCTTATTCAGAACGTGTTCACCTGAAGCATGCGCACACTAAAAGACCAGTCAAACAGTACCTGATTACTTGGTTATCTTAGTTATCGACTGATAAACACCGTTAACTTTTCACTGTCTAAAGTGAAAGTAAACAGTTGAGGGAGAAACGGATGCGTGCTGATTAAAGGGACAGAACTAAACATGCTGCCGATTGTCATTAAAGGGATAGTTCATCCAAAAATGAATATTCTGTCATTTATTTACTCACTGTCATGTTGTACCAAACCTGTATTAATTTTTATTCTTGTGCTGAACACCAAAGATATTTTGAAGAATGTGGGTAACCAAACAGTTGTTTGGTTCACCTACCGTCAAAGTCAGTGGGGACCAGCAACTGTTTGGTTTCCCACATTCTTCAAAATAACTTCTGTTCAACAGAAGAAAGAAACTCGTTCAGGTTTTAAACAACTTGAGAGCGAGTAAATGATGACACAATTTTCATTTATGGATGAACTATTCCTTTAATGTTAATAAAATAAAACACAGAGAAAATAAAAGTTGCTGCTCTTGACTGAAGAACTTTAATACAGTTGCTAAAGTTCAGCAGTAATAAAATAACTTGAAATTTTCAAAAACTTTTCACATCATATCCTTTTGCATCAAATAGTATCGATATATAATATGTAAACGATACCCATCCCTAATGGCAACACAATATTGTGAACCCTAAAATGGCTGTAAAAATGAATAAAGTTCTGGTTGAACTTTCATTGAACCTGGAATGTTCCTTTAACTTGGCGTGAAGGCTGTTAAGCATGTTTCCTTACCTTGTGTTACAGATCCAATCCCTGCAGGGATCATGGAAGAGGCTTGTGACTGGGATGTGATAATTGAACCGCCTTCAAAACCCACTCATAAAATTCCTAACATTCCCAAACAAGAGAAGAAGAAACAAGCTAAATCTGAAAAGCCGACATTGAAACCGAGAGAGCCTCACATCTCGACGGTCATCCCGGAAAGGACAACAGGTGATAAATCCTACAGTGGAGCTGAAACCAAGGTTAAAAAGCACTCACCCAAACCTGGGAGGCAAAAACCAATACAGTCTACTACAGACCTCCAGCATGACTTGACTCTTACTCAAACAGAACAGAATGACACCCTTCCCAGAATTCCTCCACTACAGTCTTTTAAGTTGCATGCACGAAAAGCTATGACTTTCAATGAGGCTGTGGCAGATTATGAGAATTTCATAACAGAAGGTCCGGGAAGATCTGTCGAAATCATTCGCCAATATGACGGATTCAACAGGATTCGAGATGCAGTTAATGGACTGCATAACGGCCATGATGATGATGATGATGATGATGATGATGATGATGGGGATGATAATGATAATAAGGCTGATAAATCATTTACTCTAGAAGAATTGCACTCCCATCAAGATCTTCCTCCACCACAGGAGGTTTCAGAGTTGTCCTCTGAGCAGAAGACTCTTTCTGTGTTATCTGATGATTCTTCTTCAGAGATGGAGGTGGAGAGTGAATCCAGCTCTTCTGTCCCTGCTCGGTCTTCACATCACACACCTGCTCTTCCAGACAAAAGAGTCTCAGAATTGAATGAATCCTCTTTACCTTCAGCCAGAGTATCACAACAGACTAGCAGAAACAAGCAAAGGCCTAGTCAATGCCAGAATCCTGTTAACCACCACAGCCTTCCTCAGAAACACCGGCCAGCCTCTAAATCCAGCAGGAAGGCTGCCTCGGCAGGACAGAAGGGGAGAAAAAGAGAGACTGATGAACTGGAAGAGGAAGTGGCCGGGCAGGATTATTGGAATTCATACAGAGCCTGGGTTGAATATTACAATTCATATCATCACCATTCACCCTATAACTGGATGACTGCATTTTATATGAATTCTGTCTACATACAAGAAATGATGAAGCACTAAAAATGTTGCCAAGCATATAACTTTTGTGCTTTGTAATGTTCTCATTTGCATTGTGTATGTGTTGTTCTCTAATAAAAATAATTCTTAAAATGTTATGTGCAATCATTTGAAATATTTTTTACAGCTATCTGCAGTTTTATTAAAACATCTGAAACTATGATTATGAGAACATAATGAACATTTTACATAAACATCTTGTATAGAAACAAAACCTTCAGTGTTTTTAGCTTCAATCAGAGAAACCACGCCCACTAATCTGAACATCCTGCAGGATAATAGCACTGATTAGCAGAAATAAATCAGTGCTCTCCAAATCAACTGAAGACCTCCAGAATAAGCGAAATACTAAGTAATAACAAGAATAAAGGTGACCTTTCTAGACCAGTTCACGAAAAGACAAGGACTTTTGAGCTGTTTAGCCATAATTATGGCTGCTCTCCAGAATTCTTGATACTGATTGATCAATTAGCCTACAGAAGCCCTTCTGTGATGATAATTATATGCAGTAGGCTATGTTATATATATATATATATATATATATATATATATATATTAATAAAAATTTTATGTAATGGTTAAATAAATATCCAAAGTAGTCCTCTTAGTCCTATTTTTTTTTTTATAAATATTTTTATGTAATGTAATGTACAACTTTATTGTCCACCTGAGTGTAAAATTGTCTTTGGCTCACTAACACAACAAAATTAATAACAACATACAAATGAAAAATCACAAAAACTAGTCACGTTACACACAAAACAATGGAAAAAATGGATACAATTCAAGCCTTATAGACTGCTTAATTAAAAAGTTGCTGAGTTAATGATTCTAATTGCATTGGGGATAAATGACCTCTTATACACATTTTTATTTGCTAAAGGGACTCTAAAACATCTACCTGACTTCAAGAGCTCAAACTGGCTGAAAAGAGGATGAGAGCCATCTGCAAGAATAACTCTCGCCTTCTTCTTTGTCCTTTCTACGTAAAGTTGTGTTAATTGATTCTGAGGCCTGCCAATTATTTTATTTGCCAAGGATACAATTCTGGAAAGTTTGCTCTTGAGTCTGCAATTTAGATGCTCAAACCAGACAGAAAGTCAGAAAGTTTTTATTTTTTACAAATATATCTGTGTTCCTGTTCTGTCCCCATGAGGTCTCTCTTGTAAACTTATAAAATAATTTAAGCATTAAGTAATTGTCAACTCAAATTAGTCTTTTATGTTCATTTATTTGGTAAGCAGATGAGTAATTGTCTAGACTTCAACGCGATTATTAGTTCATCGTTTTTGAAAAGATTTTTCTTCTCACATAATTTCAACTCAACTGAAGATGTTTTTTTTTTATTTTTTTTTAATTGTTTGTTTATATATTTCTTAGTAGGCTAAGTAGTTTAATAAGCTTAATAATGTGAACCGGCCATTTTTGCTTGTGAGTTATACACGACCCTCGAGTCTCTTAACAGCCTACTCTCACATGCTCTTGTGGAAATTGTTGCTTTATATGAAATTATTGCTGATGAGATGATGGAATAAGTGGGGTGGGGGGTCAGAAGAGTCTTAAACCCATTCAACCCCCAAACTGCAACTGTAACGAACATGCAGGACATTCAGACATGTAATTGTTGTATCCGCAGGTTTATGCGATGGGAAATATAACAGATGTGACCCCAACATACTGGAGTGAACCATCCAGCACGCGCTTTCTGATCTTTAACTCATTTCTCCTTAGTTTGACATTTTTATTCGGAACTTCAGGAAACCTGCTGGTTTTCTGCGCTGTTTTCAGAAGCAGAAGTTCGCAGACATCCAACAACGCGCTGCTGCTAAATTTATCCGCTGTTGCGCTTTTCAGATGTTGTTTAGATTCACCGGTGTTTTTATTGTCTTTAATCGTCGGAGATTCGGTTGGACATTTGCCGTGTTGCATTCAGCAGTTCACTTTCTCTCTGTGCAGCTGTGTGCATTTTCTGACACTCGTGCTTATAAGTGTGGAGAGATTCTTAGCCATCGCCTTTCCCTTCAAGAAGAGGACCGAGAAAATAGGGATATGGATTTTGTTCATCTGGGTTTGTGGGCTTTTCATCGCAGTTCTGTCCCTGGTTATGTGTGATAATTCCTGTTACGTGATGTGCCAGCATTTGCAGAAATCGCCAGGGTCACGCACGGACCCCTTTGGTGTGTACGTGCTGTTTCCTGTCTGGGGTTTGTCTCTGATACTGATAATCATTCACTATTTCCGCATCTTTTCTGTTGTGAGACAGCATACCAACAAAATCACCGACACAGGTGTTCAGTTTAGACCTTTCTTTGGAAAGCACCTTCCTAGTTGCTTCCCAGACCGCGAGGCGTCTTCCGCAGCCGCGCTCCCGCAGAGATCCCACAGCGCCTCTGTTGGAGATGTGTTGAGAAGCGCGGGGAATCAGCGCATCGCTGGTGCGGTGTGTTTTCTGACCCCAGCGGCCCGCGAGCTGGGAAAGAAGAGGCTCGAGGGCCGCGTGGCGAAGAGATTAGGTTACATCATCATTACAGCCACTGTGTTCTGGGCTCCGCTGTTTATCATCCTCGTGCTGAACATGTGCGAGGACTTCAGACAGAAACAAGTGAGAACTTCTTAATTATCTCATGACAAAACTACGTTTGTGACTTTTTTACATTTATGTGTTTAGGCCTATTTATTTGTTTGTCTGCTTTTTTGTTAGTTGTTTACTAAGAAAATAAATAAAACCTTATAACGGATAGGCCTACTAAAAGTTAAATTGTCCACATTCATTTACCCTGGACCACAAAACCAGCCATAACGTGTATATTTGTAGCAATAGCTGACAATACATTGTATGGATCAAAATGATCGATTTTTATTTTATGCCATAAATAATTACTATATTTATATAATTAGGCTACTTTCAGATGATCTTATTAAAAAAAAAAAAAAAAGACCCTTATGACTGGTTTTGTGGTCCAGAGTGTCTCTCTCTCTCTCACTCTCTCCCTACACCAGCCCTACACCTAAACCTACCTCAATTTAGGTCCCCACCATGACACGAGTCCCCATGAGTCTGTGTGTATTCAAGTCCCCACCAGAATAGAAAAACAGGTACACACATACACATACATATATATGTATTTTTAGAATCAATCTATCTATCTATCTATCTATCTATCTATCTATCTATCTATCTATCTATCTATCTATCTATCTATCTATCTATCTATCTATCTATCATCTATCTATCTATCTATCTATCTATCTATCTATCTATCTATCTATCTATCTATCTATCTATCTATATTATCCACATTTTGAGTGATTGGTTGATTTTAAATTTCAAAATAATGGTGACTTGACATGACTTCTTGTTATGCTGAATATAGTTTCTATAAAAAATATTTAATTAGGAAAACATATTTCAAAGAAGTCTTAACTGACCGATATTTTCAGGTTCTGTCTCAAATTCTTACTCTAAAAATATAATTTTCATTAGGAAAAAAAGAACATTTTAAAAATGTAAGCTTTTTCACATTTTGGAGCTCACTGTAATATTTTATCTTTAAAAAAAAAGATTGTGTGTGTGTGTGTGTGTGTGTGTGTGTGTGTGTGTGTGTGTGTGTGTGAAAAAGAGAACTCAGAACATTTTCTGTCGGTCTGTGTTGTAGCGCTGGCTGTTGCGCGAGCTGCGCACGTGTGCGCTGGTTCTGACGTGTGTTCCTGCAGCCGTGGAGCCGCTCATTTACACGCTGCTCCATCGACAGCTGCGCTCACAACTCCACAAACTCCTGCCCAACACACTCCTCAGAAACAGCTGACTGATGCACAGGAGCAACTTCAAACATGTTTTCTTTGCTTTTTTTTTTTTCGTGATACGGGTGATTCATTTATTTCTGTTTTTTTTTAATAGTCCATAGCCTGCAAATAGGTAATTAGATGTACATTCAAATAGTGAGATGTGTAGTAACGCTAATATATTAACTGAATGTATTGCCTACATACTACTGATATGTTAAGCACCACCTGATCTGACACTTCTTTGTCAGCATTATCAATATTTATTATAAAGTGTTACTTAAAGGCAAGATAAATGAAACAGCTTATAAATGGAGTTGACACGAAAATGAAAATTTTGTCATCATTAACTCACCCCATGGATAAAATATTTAGAGTAATGTCTCTGCTGTCCCCCCCCCCCCCCCCCAAAAGAATGTAGGTTAATGGTAATCAAAATTGTATGGTTACAAACATAATCTTCAAAATATCTTCTTTTTTTTCACAGAAGAAGGAAAGTCATACAGTTTTGGAATGAGATGAGGGTGAATAAATGTTGACAGAATTGTCATTTTTAGCTGAAGTATCCTTTTTAGGGTTTCTGATTTACAAGGCTTGAGAACTTTAAGAACACAATCATGTAAATCTTAAGTAAAGAAATATCAGTCTGCTATGAATATATAAACTATACTTTAAACTGCATTGCAAAATGTTAGTGAGCATATAAAGTAGCCTAAATATAAACAGATTTAAATGAAAATATCAGATGAATAAAGTCTAAGAGGTTTTCCTAATGGTTTTTCCTACCCATAATGTAGGTCCAGAATGGAGGGTAATTGTTACAAATAACATAAAATGAAACTAAAACTCTCAGATTAATGCCACCAGAGCTGCATGTGGCTAATGTTAATAATACAAAATCCAAACTGACAAAATTGTATTGTGGCAAATAATGTTTTTAAATGATGCTTTGATATTGAATGATTTATATGGGATATGAGAAGCAAATTATCTGTTGCTTATCTAATGCTCAGATAAATTCAAGTTTCTGATGGACTCTGAAAGGCCCAGCTGCAGCTTTTTTCTGTGACTTATCTGTTTGTTGGATGTCATATCTATACTTTATTTCATCTCCAGAATATTGTTATGAGTTTGTGATTTCATCATTAAACTGCCGTTACGTTAGATTGTGGTGCAGCATTGTCGAAGGAACTGAATAAACAGCAGATGTATTTGTGGCAGATACAAGTCATTTATCAGGCGTTTCACAATTGTGACACAAGACAAGATCATAAATAATATTTAACATCTGACAGTGAACAGTAAACTGCTGAATAGAACAACATGACTATCTCAAAAAAAAAAAAAAAGAAAAATAAAAAAAGCGAAAGAGTAAAAGAGTTAAACAAGCACAGACACACAGAGGAAGAAAGAAGACCCTCAACAGGTATGTAGATGCGCACATACAGATCTCCACTTGGTAATATATTCAAAACAACCAATTCTGTCATCTGAAGGAACTGCACAAATGAATTATTACAAAGCTGTTAGGATTCTAGAGTCACTTCTATTACATTGATGGTTCTGTAGTGTCCTGCTGGGCTGGAAGTAAAGACAAAGCAAAAGAAAAACCACCACATTACTGCTCGCCAATGTCCATAAGTGATCCAATACTCAACATTTATTATCTTAAAATTTAGGATATATTGGCCACATCTTCTCCTCCTATTAATTAAACATTAGATCATTTCCATATTTCCCATCTATTATGTACACATGAAAATCAATAAATCACAAAGGGACCAAACATCATTGGATCATAAAATCGGATCATTACAGATTTGCTATGGATTGTATGTACAACAAACAGGAAGATAATCATCATATGAACACATGGGCCATCAAAGAACATTTCGGTAAGAACGGTGTGGGCCGGATACCCTGATATTCCTAAATGTCACAATGTGCTTTTCCCTGTAATACTGGTGTCATGCCCAACTCATGTTTGTGTAAATGGACATCAACTTCGGCTTTAAAGTTCAAGTATAGGTTATGCATCTGTCATGCAATTATTTAATCGTATTTTTCTTTCTGGAAAATATGGCTTATTCTATCTAAAAAGGGCCAAAACAAGATTAAACATTGATATGAGGTCTAGTGTGTGTTTCATTGCGCTGAACACTAAAACTCTGGCCCTGGAGCAATAACGTCCTGAGGGGAGGGAGGGCAGGAGGGAGGGGGTACTTTCTATGTATGCTGGTGTAAGAGGCACAAGTGAGTGGGGTTTAAGGAGATGGGTGGGGGTAATGGTACAAAAGGTGGAGCTCTGGGGATCATGCGATTGATTGCTGGCAGTGAATTGTAAACGACACAAACGAAACAGGGACTTTCCACTAATGACCACAAGTTCTCTTGTTGGCAATGCCGTTCTTGTGAACATGGCTGACAAATAAGGACAAAGACAGAAAAGGAGGGAGAGAAAAGAGGTGGAGAATATCTCTAATTGATTCGTACGGTTGACAGTTTCTCCTCTAACAGCAACGCATGACTGGAAATCTAGTTAACAAAAACATTCACTGTTAATGAAAAACACAAACATCAAAAGTTTCCTACCCATGTAGTTTTACGCAAACTAGACACATTTTTAAATACCCATTGAGCGATAATGACAATAACACTTAGATCAGAACAACTACAGGAAGCAGGCCAGCAGTGGACAGAGGAAAGGGGCGGGGCAGACATAAAGGGGCGGGGTGGACAAAAAGGGGGCAGGGTAGGCAGCTGCTCTGGTTTCGCCAAACAATGGCTAAATATTACAAAATATTCTATCAACAATATTCACAGTTAAACCAAGGCTTGATACACATTGTAATCACAAAATCTCAGCGACGCCTTGTGCTTGTAGTCACAGAGTTTTTAAAAACACTTTCATGTTTCTTTCTCTCTCTCTTTTTTTTGTTTTTTTGGTTCTATATTACATAGTAATGTCTGATAGGTCACAACTAACGTTACAAAGTCGGCTCAACGTTTTGGACTCAGGGAGAGACAGTGGCTTAAAGAAGAAGGAAACTCTCTTCCCCCTGAGAGGCACGAGCTGAGTGAGAGGCTGAGAGTTTGAGGGACGATTCAGTAATTCTTACCCACACACACACACGGGGCAGAAACATTCAAGTTAGACCTAATTCTGACCAATCACACATATTTCCAAAAATAAAAACTTAGCACAGTCTAAGAAACGCTGTCACACTCATACGGTCTCCCTCAAACCTAAAGCAGATTTTCTCTTATCCTTTAGGAATTACTCTAGATCAAAATACAACTTAATTGGGATAAAGAAAGCCGAGGCTTTGAGAGGCTGTTTGCGATGTTGGAACAGATTAACGGACTGTTATTAAACAAACAAGACTCACAGATGAAAACAAACGCTTGACCTCTTGCCTCCATCTGTAATTAAAAAACGACCAAAAAAAAAAAAACAGTAGGCTATGACCCAACAGAAAACTAAGAAGAAATGTTTTATGCACAGTGACACTGCAGTGACACCCTCATCTATATCAGTCCTGATGGAGAGTGATCGAATACTCATGGTCATCCTGCTTTGCTTTGCCGTCTCTCTCATTTACACAGACACATCCTTGTTGATCTTCTATTTCTTTTCAGAGAGTCTGAGTCAGTGCACTCCTTCTCCCACTAGGGGGCAGGCTACTCATCAGTTTCTCTTCCTGAGTTCTGTTTTCTCCTACAGCGCAGAGATTTTCACCACATCGGTGCCAGGGTTCGGAAGAGGCGGAGCGTCTTGGTTGGGAGGGGGAGGAGCTTCAGGACTGGCTCGAGAGTTGTTTGAGGGAGGGGTTGGGATACTGATGATCGCCGTGGTAACCAGTCCACTGCTCTTGCAGTTCAGACTCCCTGATTCATCCGACATCAGATTGAGACTGGAACGACTGAGACAGAGAGAGAGAGAGAAAGAGACACAGGTCTTAAAACTCTTTTCATACTCTCAGTTGTTTATTTCATTTGGCTGCTAACTGTTTATTAAATGTCCCTTGAGGACATGCATGTATCTAAACCAACAAATGTCATCTGTATTTTTTTTTAATGTATTTTGTTTGATAATATCTGTGGGTGGAAATGATACATTTTGAAATGTTAATAAAATGGCAGATTCCTTAGATTTGCTGAGGTTAATTTCAAAGGTAGCATTTCATATATCATAAACATAATAATAAATACACATTTTGCCTTATTTGACAGAAATTAGAGCTTGATTGGAAATGATGCATCAAGTATGCAGTTTTATACATTTTAACCCTCACTTTCTGTTGAGATTGACCATGAGACCCTAATAATAATATTAAAATGGTTTATGTTCATTTTACACTTTGTTTAGACTGTCATAGTTTTATTTAGAAATTAATATTTTCACATAGTTTAAGATATAAGTATGATATTTTCATATAAGATTTAAAGTCTGGGTCTGTAACAATGGTAAGCAATTAAAATGATACATTAAAAAGCATTTTAGACGGAGAAAAATTATGAAGCCATGTTTATTATTATTATTATTTTTTATAACATATGTCATGTGACCTTTATATCATCTTATGTTGTAATGCAAAAGTACGCTATTTTCTTTGAATAAGTGAGACTTCTGTTTATTAGCCACTATGAGGAATAAGTATAACCCTTGTAAAACTATTTATGCTATAAACCTGTGTGTTTATGATTATGATAATACATTAAAATGATATGATAACAAATACCAGTTTGTAACATTAAGCAGCATAGCAAACTGTTTTTGTACAGCTAAAATAGCTGGAAGCTGATGAAACCGTAAGACTTGCACATTAGAATCACAAATGGATGCAACTGATCTAATGTAGAAAAAAAAAAAATACTAATAACAAGGTGGATAATATAAAAAAGTTGAAGTCTTTTAGCTCTAAACATCAACCCTTTGAACAATGTGCTAACCTGGTGTTTAGTGGTTGCTGTTCCCCACACTGGATGTGTAACGCGCTGAGCTCCTGCAGGTTGTGTGTGTGTGAGTGTGTGTGTGTGGCACTGAGAGGCTGCATGTTCTTCTTGGTTCTCCGAGAGCAGCAGGTGCCAGTGATGCCCTCTTCACTGGAGAGAGATGGACTCCGCGATGGGAAGTTCTGTAGTGCTGTCTGCAGGTACCCCTGTTCGTACAGCCGCTCGTCCACAAACTCATGATTCTGTTCACAGAAACACAGAGATTATTGGTTTCTGATGTTTTATTTACTGTCATAAGCCTTTTTCTCTTATTCCCTTTACTTCAAAGACTTTACAAGCATGTTAAACACTTAAATATAAAAGAGAATATAAAACAACATTGATGCATTTTTACTTCAGTAATGTTTAACAAATGAGAACAAATCAGAATCAAATCAGTTCATTTTTATGTCAGCTGTATGTTACATAAGATGAGTTTGTGGATGTATTATTAAAAGCATCTCTAAAGAGAATATTCAGTGGTTTTTACTGTAGGGTGGGACTTGATTTGATTGAATTGGAAAAGTGTGAAACTACTATAATATGGGTTAATATATTTTTTCATGCCCACGCCTTGATTATGTCATTGCTAAGGAAGGGAATTGCAGAGAATTATTACACTTTGATGAAAGATTACTAAAAAAAAATTTCTGTTGTCTTAGACATGATGCAATAAAGCATAGAGCAACACCTAGCAACATTTTTATGCCATACCTGCTTTTAAATATCAAGTTTGTGTTTTGAATCATCTCTGAATCATCGAAACGAGTCGTTTTTTAAAACGAATCCCAAGCAGTTTCATGCTGAGGTCAACATAAAACATTAGCATATTGCCGGCCCACTTGTTGGTCTTTTGCTTTGGTCTGAATGAAAATGTAAATTCATTTTTGCCACTAGGTGCTGCTTCTGGAGGTGTAAAAATAGCTGTTTCCACGGTAACTACGGCTGTAAACAAAGCAGCACTGCTCACAAACGCTGCTTTATCAGGCGTTACAGGCATGATGAAATGAAAATGAGACCAATCAGACTAATCACCGCAGATTACCATCACGAAAAGGAGGGGTTTGGAAAATTGAATTGGTTTTTGACCTTGCATGCATGTCAGCCTGTTGTTGCGGACTCCCAAAACCAAAATATGAACCTTTCATAAACCATAATAGGGGCACTTAAAAGATTTCCAAGACAAACCATTTTTTTTTTTTAACTTGGATTAATTGTTCACATCAAGACTAGTAAAGTAAAAAATGTGCGCTAGTCAAGTAAATAAAATCAATTTTGATTTCATGCGGACTTTAAAATGTTAAAGTTTCTAAAATACTTAACCCCTAATTAATTTGTTAAAATTTAAAAAATAATAATAATTTTGTTGCAATATTTTCTATAGTCTGTCTTTTTCAATGTATGATGCTTGGATTTATTGTTATTCGATTATCATAAAATGATAATGTCTAATTGTTATTCATTCATTCATTCATTCATTCATTCATTTGTTTATTTAGCCACTTGTACCTCACTTCTGCGGCATCGCGACGGAAAGCCTCACACATACACCAGAACATACAGTAAATGGAACAAAATAACGCTATTCTTGTAAAACAAAATAGAAGGCGGTGTGATTGATTATGGGAGCTGATAAACACTGCATTACATACGACAAATCCCTCAAATTCCGCAAAGAAACGCAAAAAACGATGGCGTCTGGAACAGCATGCTCTGAATGTTTTTTTTTTTTTTTGGTCATGTCCCAGTTTCGCGTTCTTTGCTTGTGGCTGGAAACTTGTTGCGCAATAAGCTCCTTAACAAATTATACAAATGAGAGAGATTGAAATCTGCTAAATATTGATGGGAGAAACAATTAAACTGAACCAGTTGTTTCGCAAAATTCGAAGCATATATTATTCACAGCAAAGAAACAGTGTAACATTAAATGGAATGAAAACTCAGATCAATCTTGTATAATTGCAAATTTTACAAAGTGTAATTTATTAATGTAATCTACAAATAATTGATAAATGCCATTATATATGAAGGTTCTATAAAATTTGTGTTATTTTTTAATGTGTAGTGCTTGTTTTGCGTGTCATTAGGCAGGGCTTGGCAGACTAGGGCAATTAGAATCAATTAACTTTATTTCTCCTTTTTGTATTATACACACTTAAGTATTAAAATTCATTAAAGTAATTTTAAAAATACCTAGCCTACAATATAAAATTGACCTGAGATCAGCTATAGACACTCGTTAATGGATTTTCCAAGTCAATGGCATCTAGTGCGTAGTCTATGAATTTTGAAATGTTTTGAAACCAAGTGTCAAAACAACATTATGAAGCCTTGTTTGTTGAAATCGTGACTTGGTGAGTTTGAGGCACATTCTGAACCACTGATTCGAAGCAAAAGCAGTGTTTCAAAACCAGTCACCACTGCTTCTGACTGACCGTGGTCTTCTCCAGGCAGTGCAGAAGATGGTGATGTTGACTCTCCAGCAGAGATGTGGTCTTCTTCAGTTGTTGGTCCTCCTCCAAGGAGCCCTGCAAAAACACACAGACAGACATTCACATAATTTTTAAGGAATCACCACATTTCATGCATGAATAATGAAGTGGAGAGAGGGACAGAGTGTGTGTTGTTTGGCTCAGTACCTGTGGTGAAAGTTTCATCTTGTAATAGGGGAGCTGCTGTTGTGTAAGAGTGGGAGGGAGAAACATGGAGAGTGGTTTACTGCTTTTGGAAGGAACTTCATCCATAACAGAGCAGCACAATATATCATCCATAACTTAAATAAACAAAGCTTGAGAGTAAGGAAGGACGAGGGGCCTCAGAGGATTGGGCGAATCAGAGTGATTCCACTTTTCTGTTTCACAAATCCATTGGTACGGTTACTAAAACTCCACATATCTGTCTCTTTTATTATAGAGCTTTTGCCTGGGAGCTTGCGCTCGCACACTGGGCCCTCCGGCTGAACGCACATACACTGCTCCACATTTTCACCAGTTCCACAACGTCTTAACACGACACGAGCACCAAAATAACATGAGTGAGTCAGTGAGTGATGTGTAGGAGGAGAGAGAGACAGAAGGAAAAAGAAAGATATTGATAGAAATGAAGAGAGAGCAAAATTAGGCATCTTACAGTAACATACCCTGAGTACTCTTATTCTGAGCAGACTGCATGTTTGCATGTGATCTGCGTGGTATTTATGAGCTATTCAGACAGGCTAACCTAGAAGCAGCTTCTTCAGTTCGATACAAAATCAGACCACTCTTGGGTGAATTACATTAAGAAACCTCAAATTAGCCCCAAAATCAAAGGACTTCATACTGTAAGAATACTTTGCATAAAGAAGACAAAGCCTATTTTTAGGGCCGTAACAAATTTTTCCATTGTGACATTATTTTCATGACAGTTAAGCCCATTTTCCACCATTCTGAGTGTTCTTGTGTGATTCACCCACAAGAGCCTGGTTTTTGGAGAGGAAAAAAAACTGATGTGCATTTTTAACCCTCCTTTTTTTCTGTTGATATTGACTTTTTACTGTTCTATTGATGTATGTGTGTAAAATTAATCACTTATTGCCCTTTCTCAATTTTTTTAATATGTTCCCTTGATCTGATCCAGCCTCAGTAGACTATTATTAGTCTAATATAAATTGCATTAATTCATGTTTTTTTTAATAGCAGGAGTCTCATTTGTTGATGGATAAATTGGATAAAAGCAACGCAAATGTAAAATGAAATTAAGTAGTATTTAGTATTAAAATATATGTTACCATTTAAAAGTTTTGGGAGTTTATGTTTTCTTTTATTATAATTATATCCAGTATTAAATATATTTTATATATTTGAATTAATATTCAGTATTAAGCACATATTGTCACGCTGTTAAAACAGTTTGGAGGCCTCTTAGACTCCATAATGAAGCTCAATTTTGTCAGGTTCCCTTCTGCTTCACTCTCTGGACCTCTCTGAGGACGTTCTGTGAAACTGGTTAGCTCTCTTTGGAGCGGCATGCAATCTGTCTCTGTACTCGCTGTTCGCTCTCAGCATGTTCTTCGTTCCTCAAATGCATTCGACGCATTCAGAGAATCTCTGCTTTCTTTTTCCAGGAAGGCATTTTATAGGAGCTGGACAGCTTCAAACAACTGCAGTTCTCCCAGATCAGATCTGCAGATCTCCATTTTACACTCATATGCTCACAGCCTACTCACTAATGAGGGTGTTTAGCAACACATTAAGACATTTTCACATCAGTTCATCACTCTGTCCTGATAAACTGGATGTCGTAGAGTTAATTGAACTGATGTTTGTGCAAATATGCAAGCACAAAAATCTCATAATCGCTCTTAAGTACTGAAAATTGGATCACCCCATGTGAATCTCTAGCTTTAAACACTTTTAAAGGAAAACAACCTGACACTTTTATCTCTGTGCTGAAACACTGTCTGCAGGAGTTCTTGTTGAAAACCATGCATAATGTATGGCAAATAAAAAAGAAGCCACCAGAAGTCAAACAGAAACAAAATATGGGAAAAAATGAGCATGAATGTGTGTGTGTTTGTATTTGTGAAACAACGTGTGTGAGTGTGTTTCTCACCGTTAGCTCCAGTGATTGGTTGAGCCCATTTCGTTTGCTATGCAGGAAGGCGTTAGAGCTGCCACTCTTGGAAATTCTCATTCGGGCCAGTCGGGCTTTCTGTCAACACATACATACACAAAGGAAGTTACAACTCGGTCCACCATTGCTTTTCCATCACAAAGGTCTGAGTTTCAATCTGATCCCTGTTGAAAGAGCCATTCAGATCAAAGTACTTTAAGAAACAAAATGGATTTTCACATAGATTGCTGTCCGTCAAGAGATGATGAAAAATGCAAGTGGCTTCAAAAAACTACTGAACCAATTCCTGACAGCCATGCAGTGAAAATGTGCACAGATCAGGGGAGAAGAAAGCAGTTGCTTGCTCGCTCTACAAAGCATAAAAGAATGGTAATTTAGAGAAACGCAGCTGTGTAATGGTTAATTACAGTAAACGTCTTGTGTAATGCTGAATTACGGTTAGCGCAGCTGTATAACGATAAATGATAGAGCAGCGGTTCGCATTCCCTCAGTCTATGTCATTTATATAGGCACAGCATGGATGATGAGTGGAAACCAGCAGTCAAATCCTCTGTGGAACATCAAATTTTAATATTTACAATGAATGAAAGTATTTTAATCTCCTCAGATCCAGAGGCATCAAATGATCTGATTTGCGCTCTCATTCTCTCGTCATCTCATAGAAAACTGATCCTCTCTCTCGTTTCGTTTTCCTTAAGATGTAAGAAGCTTTATTGACGTGATAAAAAGGGTTTACGTTGGCAAAGCATTAATAAACATGATGCAGGCTATACACTAGATGTTTTTTGTGAATGTGTTAGGGTGTTATGGGTGGTTGTCAGGGTGTTTCTTTGCGGTCACTAAGGTGTTCTGACTGGATTTTAGTGCATCGATTTGCAGTTGCTAGGTTAATGAGGTTGGTTTCTTGGGTATTTATAGGTTCAGTTAAAAGAGCTCATTTAAGTCTTTAATTTATTCTGGTCCCAGTGGATTGTGTTGCTCCTTCATATTTACATTATTTACACCAGCTCTGCCCATCAACGTGTGGTTAGGCTAGACAACATTACAAAAGATGTCTTTTAGACAATAACTCCAGTGGCGTAGGTAGTAAAACGTGTAGCAGAGACTTTTTGATTTTCGAATCCGCCTTTTGCCAAACTCGTTCTTCTCCCTTTTCACATCATGTATCAGATCGGAAAGGCATTTATTTTCAATAAAATGAAGGAAGTAATAGAAAAGTGGAAAATAAAGTGCCTCACGGGTGTTTATGGGTTAGGGGTAGGGAGGGCTTTATTGTCCAAATAAGGGAGCATCCATTTAATAAATTTAATAAAAATGACAATTTACACTCAATACGTTATTGCTTTTATAATGTACTACGATACTGAGGTGCAAATATCTGCCACTTGCACTAAATAGTATAAATAGCAACTAACTAAGGCCCCGTCCGCACAGAGATGCGTTTAGCTGTATACGTAAAACATTTTGTATCGTAATGGCGTTTCATTAAGAGTGGATAAATCGGAAAACGACACCCTTGCGTTTTCGTGTGTGTAGCCAATCCGTATATTTTGTGAAACGATGATGTCATCATCCCACATCTCGACCCTAATCGTACACCGCTACATCACGTAACAGCAACAACAACATGAACAAATACTGAACGATTGTCTTTTTATTAACTATCATTAAGATTAATGTAGTTTTCCATGTTCATCTTCTTGTTGTTGTGTTGGGTTTGTATACAGCGCGCAAGGTTTATGCGCATGTTCAAAGTCATCATCTTCTCTGTTTTTAGTGTATCTCTGTTGCTGGTATCTCACATACTGGTCTGGCATGTATACTACATTGTTTTGAGTCGGTTTCATGGTTTTGTTTGTACACAGACATTTCTTGAGACAAGGAAAAAAAAGATTGGATAGGGAAAGCTCTGGCGTGTGAATGTGGCCTAATATTGCAAAGAAAATACTGCTGTTTTTACATAGTGTAAATAGCATCTATCGCTGCTGCCAGTAATCTCCAGGCAGGAATAAGTAGTAAAACTATTCAAACATTCTTAAATTTAAATTAAGAGAAAATTAACAAAATTAACTTCAAGCCAAAATATGCAGGATAATATAAAGTATAATATATGTAATTAACTTGATTAATACATTTTTAAGATTTAAAAAAAATAAATAAATCTAACAACTTTAGCAAGGTTTATACGTAAAGCAAGAAAAAAAAAATGCAGTCAAAAAGAACTCTTGTTATCATTTGTCAGGCAAGAATAATAAACATTCTTAAAAGGAAAAGAAAAACAATCTTGATTTAAAGATAAAATGGAATATTACATATAATTTGAGATAATATTTATTCTGTACACACACACACACACACACACACACACACACACACACACACACACACACACACACACACACACA
The DNA here is from genome assembly GCA_036784905.1 of Acrossocheilus fasciatus. NCBI lineage: Eukaryota > Metazoa > Chordata > Actinopteri > Cypriniformes > Cyprinidae > Acrossocheilus > Acrossocheilus fasciatus. The sequence goes on along the minus strand of CM071945.1, from coordinate 15,091,964 downwards.
CACAAACACACGTATATATTATATGTAAATATTTATATGTAAATATAAATATATATTGTTTTAAAGGAATATTTCCCAAAAATGAAAATTCTGTCATCATTTACTCACCTTTACTCACTCTTTCTTTTGCTGGGCACAAAATATATTTTGAAGAATGTTGCTTATAGTTGTTTATTCTTCAAATAATATCTTCTTTAGTGTTCAACAGAAGAAAGAAACTCATATCGGTTTGTAACAACATGAGGGTGAGTGAATGATGACAGAATTGTAATTTTTGGGTGAACTATTCCTTTAAGAATGTCTTGACAATTTTACCGAAGATGATAAAAATTATTTTCTTATTTCCTGAAGGGTAGTATTAGTGTTTTAATAATCTAGTTTATCTGTGTTTTCATTCACTCAAGCACAAAGAGGCTTTTGTGTGGCCCCCTATCAGGTGTGTAATAGGACCATGTAGTTTGATTTTCTTGTTCATGGAGCTTGTCACCTTCTCACACCGGTGGTAAGTGATCATGGCCTGGACTCTTAATAGCACAGCTAAATGCTGGAGATCAGCTCCATGGGTATAACAGCAAAACACTCAAAGGGAGACTAACAGTGTTTTGCACGCTTATGGTCACAGTATGTTGTGAATAACACCACCTCCTAGCCACCGTTAGGGGTCATCGGCTCACCCACCACAATTGATCTAGGCCAATTGGCTGCTCTTTCTCGAATGCGGGTTCACAAATGCATTTCATCCCAAAGAGTGTTTGTACGCGTGTGTGCGGTTTTAAATTATTGAAGAGGAACAAATTGTGTCTCAATTGCATCAGAGACCTCGCTGAGATCAAACCGGTATTCTGATGTTCATTAATTTCTCACACACACTTGAACACAGATTGAAAGAACATACACCATCATTAAAACCCTCACACACAAACACACACGCGAGTCCCTGTGGGTGAGTGGAGTGCTAACTCTGCTCTTTTCACAGGAGATTGCCATCACATAATGGAATCAGTTTGGGCCTCTGAGACCGTTTGTGTTTCCAACAAATGCTGCAACAATTTTCGGCTATCGTGGAAAAAAATGAGGAACATTTTTCCTGGGGATCTGCCCCTGCAGAATGTGAGATGGGGAACAGCCGCAGAAATGCAGAGGTTCTTTATCAATGTGACACAGAATATCGCTGCTGAGAACTGTTGTTCGGGACTAGGCCGAAGCTAACCACACTGTGCTGAGATCAGATAGGCCAAACAAAGCAGCAAATTCACAGATTACATTTCAGTTATACACATAAAGCCCACTGTGACACACCTCATGGCAGTGGTGAGGCCAGAAGTCTGCTTTCTAATTTCATCAGGAATATTATGAAGCGAACGGCTTTATGAGGCAAATTTGTGGTCCGTGACCAATTTCAGTTCACTGTAATCATATTAAAGTGTTCCTATATGAAATAAAAATACATTTTTCACACTATTTATTCAACATAATCATAAAAATGGGCCATAAAATGCAGTTTCATTTTATTTCCAAGCTATTGTTTTCCTGGTTGATTTGATTGGGTGGACAACTAGTTGGTCAAGGTAGATGGTGTCCCTTCTCTTTTGAAAAATAAGGACCCTCTTTAGTACACTTTTAAATTACTTTTAATATTCTAATATGCTTTAAAAGAATATACTTGTGTGCAATATAATTTTTTCAGACATTAATTGCATGTTAATTGAACTTGAATGAATATTATAATTTTAATTTACATTAAAGGGCAAATATTATGCTCCTTTTTAAAAGATAAAAGTCTCTAAATAAGTCAATATAAGTCTCAGGTGTCCCCATAATGTTTCTATGAAGTTTCAGCTCAAAATGTCCCACAGATCATTTTATTTTATGCCATGGTCTGTCTGAATACTCGATTCTGATTGGCTGGCAGGTGTTGATTAAATTCGTTTAACTGCACAGGTAGTTCCATGTCAGTTTAATCACATTCTATATTAATGCGCTTCCTATAAACATTGGTAACCATAGTAACATACAGTTCGGTTAAATAGTAATACAGATGAAAATAACCGTCATTTTTATCGTTCTGGTCAAATATTGCAGGCGAATATTATTAACATCTTTAATATGTGAATGCTGGGAAACGACCATGGCATAAATGGGACAATCAACGGCTAGCTGTGCATTAAACGATTTGAATGCACTTCGCGGAGGCAACCACCCTCCGCTGCGCGTTGGGCGGTTCTTTGCTTCCACGTCATGCATTCAAATCGTTTAATGCACAGCTAGCCATTGATTATCCCTTACATATCACTTTGAAAATGCCTATTTTGAGTGGAAGCAGAAACACACTGTTTTTATGCCTGTCCCTTTAAATGCAAATGAGCTGCTGCTCCCCGCCCCCTTTTGCAGATTATGACTGTACCTTTACAGCTCTTACCTCAGATACTCTGCCAAAAAACATCTGTTTGGTTTTGATTATAATGTCTGTCATGCTGAAAATATGCGTTTATATTAGATCTGTGAATTAAGTGACAGCAGCGTAATAGAATGTAGCCTACTTATACTGCTGTTTACGCTGTTAATATGAGCCAAACAATAAAATAAAAGCAGAAAATAACTCACTGCTCTGGACTATAACATTTATAGCTTTAATAAGAAGACATTTCTTACTTGAATCCTGCTTTTAAATGCTCTAGCGTGAAGATAAACATGGCGGTTTGTGTGCAGCACACTCAGAACGGGGTGTCTGCTAATACGGCAGTGTCTGCCAACAGTTGTAGGTGGGGCTTGTAAAATGTGACATCACATTTGACAGATTCTGTGAACAGCTTGTTCTGAGATGCTGCTTATGATTTATGGGTATTTAAAAAAAAAAAAAAAAAAGAGCAGGTGGATTTTTGTGTTCACACACTGCCGACACACATTTATGTTCAAACAACACGTAAAAGTGAATCTTGCATAATAGGGCCCTTTCAAAGGAAGAGTTCACCCAAACATAAAAACATTATTGTCATTATATACTCACCATCAAGTTGTTTCAAACCTGTATGAGTTTCTTTCTTCTGCTGAAGACGATAAGAAGATATTTTTCAGGCAGTGGGTAATAAAACCGTTGCTGGTTCCCACTGACTTTCACAATATGGAAAAAATACTATGGAAGTTAAACTGTTTGGTTACCCACATTCTTCAAAATACATTTTTTTTGTGTTCAGCAGAAAAAGAAACTCGTACAGGTTTGGAACACCCTGGAGGGTGAGTGATCTAGCCCTTGGTGATCTATCCTTTTAAGTGCACTTCTTCACAACAGTTGCTTTGGCTGTATACCTTCAATCTCTACCCTCCAGCAGAATCAGCCGAGTTTTTCATTAAAGTTTGCGCTTAAGTGTTTCTGTTTAGTCCCACAGGATCAGATATGTATGGAGTGGAAAAATGTGACCTGTACGATTGAACCACGTAGACGTCGCTGTGAATAGAGATTTCAGAATCATACACCTTGGATTGTGATTGGATGGTTTGATCATGTGTCAATCAATCAAAGTATTTAATTCCCTATATAAATTAAATTGTTACTAGGGATGCTGTCTTGCATGCGACATGCACAAGTTGTTTATGCCTGAAGCATTGGCTCTAGTACAAATCAGAAAAGACTGGTGCTTAGAGACGCTTTCTTCAATGCGCTGTTCTCTGAATCGACAGGCAGCAGTGCAGAGAAAATATCAACAGTGAGTTAGAAGCCAATGCTTGTCGAACTGTACATTTGTTGTGCCCTATACAGTCACACTGGGCCTAATGTGTCTCCGGTTCTATATACTGTACTTCAGCATTTATGTTTTTCTGTACAACTTGCAAGAGTCTCAAGATGCTTTCAACTTAAATAGAAAATTAAATTGCATTTATTTATTATTATTATTATTTTTTTTTTTTTACAGTATTGGGAATACAGTGAAGGGTATAACTTTAGTTTAATAATTTTACTTTGGACATTTTCATTCAGTGTAGAAAGTAGTGGCCAAATACTTACTTGCTATAAATGTCAGGAAAAAAATGTGCAAAATGTTTGCTTTTAGCTTGTCACTGGGGCAAGACTGTTTTGGGCATTGGTTCTCAACCTTTTTGACTCTAAAAGCCCCCCACAACATTATTCGATGACGCAACACTCCTAGTTTCTGTAAATTACATGTGAGGATTCCAAAAGTTTTAAGAACTTGAATGCTCCTCAAGGTTTAAATGTTTTTTAACCAGTTAATTTGACTTTTCCAGGCAAGTGTGAACATGACTTTTCTATATAAGGATTAAGAATAAGAATCTGTAAAAGTTGTATTCACAGTTTCTACCCAATAGAATATTTTAAGATTTGGCATAACTAGGAAAAAATAAATTCATTTAAAAAATGCCCATAGAGTTATATGATTGTATTTACATGACTTTACCAAGTCTAGAAATCACATTTTTAAAATTAGGTGACCCCATGCAGGTTCTTAAAAAAAGACATTTGAGGGGATTTATTAAAATAACAAATATTTTATTTATTTTTAAAATACTTGTCCCCTGGTTAATAAGCACTGCTTTTTAACCACTGAGCTGTAAAAGGTAATTTCACATTGTGTGATGGAGACACTTTGAAATTGTCTTCCATCACTGTATTCACTGTTAATTTTGGTTCTGCTTGTTTGTAATTTGTCATCTAGCTAAGCTTGGCTATAGGAAGAACAAACTGAGAAAAGCGCTTAATTAACTAGTGTATGTAAGTGTTGGAGCAAATGTTTTGGGTTATCTGTTCTCTTTTTAATTGTATTTTAATTGTATCTATCTACTTAAACTCTTGTTTCTAAATCTCTTGTATATCATAAGAGTCAAGAGTCTTCTTCTTCTTGGTTTTTAACGGCGGCTGGCAACCAATGTAAATAGGTGCATTACCGCCTCCTTCTGCTCCGGAGTGTGGAGAGTCAAGAGTCAAAGTCAAAAGTTTCTTATAAAAAATGGTATGTTCCAAATTGGGGAGAGCGGGAAAAAATGTGTATTTAAGATGGCCGCCACTAGTAGTAAGGCAGTGGACGGATAGATCACTTGGGACAAGATTGTATTGCCGTGAAGCATGTGAAACTCCAGCCTCAATATTGTAGAGGGGAGTTGGTACTGTTTTTAGTACTTGCAATTCTAGTTTTAGACTGTTTTTATTGCAATCTTCATTTTAAACTGTTAAACCTATTTATTTGCACTTCTTCTCTAAATAAATTACCCTTTGGACTCCAACTTCGCTGTCGATCCTTCTTGTAACTGCTCAGGTCGTTATCACACAGTGTATGTGAAAACATGGTACATCTCTTTAGTTTAATTTTAAAATGACCGAAACCAAACCTATGTTTTTGGGTGAGGTAGAGAATGATACCTAGAGCTGCAATATAATTACAAAACTGCAGGACCTGAACAAATCTGTTAATCAGTTCAATGAAGTCCATAATACCTACATCCTTTTGCTTTACTGTAGTCTCTACAGCTGTGATACAAGAACATTCACAGAAACGGAAGCTTAAGTGGATTATTTATGTCAATTAAACAAAATCCCTCCATGCACTTTCAGTGTTTGCTCAGTGCAGTTCAGTCCACAACAAAGAGCACATAAGAGTTAGATGTCAGTGCTATGAATATAATTTAGAAGAAAATCGTATTGTGAGATGGTTGTTATGTGCTTGATAATGTGTTTAGATTATTTTGTAGGCCGCTTGGGTTCCTTTTTTAGTACAAGTCTGTGGGATTTCTTTGTCTGTTTTATGATGGCTTAGAGAAGCAAGAGCACTTCTCCTTAACAAGCTGCATGATTTGAGGTATCGTTCATGTCCATAGCTCAAACAGAGCATGACGAGTTTCATGTCAATCAAAGCTTAATATTAAGAGTGGAAAAACCTTGCCTTAAAATTAACCACTATGTAATGCTGTTAAAACGAAATCACAGATCATGTTCATATTTGCATTTTGTGTGCATGTAAAGCAAGTGCTGAATTAATAATGAGTAAGTCATTAACATGCAGTGAAGTAGCACAGCTAACACTTCTATTCTCAGGACTAATAATTCAACCCCAATTACTAGACCAACTTTGATCAAAACTCTCATTCCTGGACTAACTTTAAACAAAACTCAGACCTTTGTATCAACCATGAGAGTTTGAGCATAATGAGACCACTGAGTGATCAGTCATGAAAGAATTGTGTGATGTCTAGGAAATGGTCTGTTCTTTTTAGCTTGCTGGCTGTGCAGATTTGCATTAGTTATTAATAAGCTGCCCCGGTGTATGTAGTTTTTTGTAGTCCCTAAAAAAAAACTGCAGCATGTTCGTGAGGTGATACACAATCAGCCAAAGGAAGACTAAATCAGCGTATACAATCTGAAGCTTTCCACACTTTGATCAAAGTTTCATTAAGCTGATGCTCACTTCGATGGTTCTGCATCAAACCCAGCTGTCATGTCTGCAATGTTCTTAATTCAGAGTCTTCTGGAAAGCCCTGGAGTGCTCTAGAAGTAAGCCAAAGCCCTTGAACTGAACACATCTCATCAGGCTAGTACAAATGTGGCAGAAACTGATGATGTTGCGCTCTAACAGGTGTCTATGCAACACTGGAACAATAGATAAAGAGGTTGTTCACCAAAAAATGACAGTATGCACTCTCAGAAAAAAAAGTTATATAGGCTAGATTTAGAATGACATTTAGGGTGAGTAAATGAGGACAAACTCTCTGAAAAAAGGTACAAACGCAGTCACTGGGGCAACAAGTACTAATATGCACTAATATTCTGACATCATTTACTCATCGTCAAGTCATTTCAAACCTATATGACTGACTTTCTTTTGTAGACATGTATAGTCTTTTGAATTGTAATTTTTATATGTGATCCCGGACATATAAATCATTGGGATATTAAATAAAGTTTCATGTTCCATGAAGATATTTTGTAAATTTCCTACCGGAAATATATCAAAACTTAATTTTTGATTAGAAATATGCATTGCTAAGAATTTCATTTGGACAACTTTAAATGCGATTTTGTCAATTTTTTTTTTTTTGTGCCCTCAGAATCCTGATGTTCAAATATTTGTATCTCAGCCAAATATTGTCCTATCCTAACAAACCATACATCAACGGAAAGCTTATATATTCAGCTTTCAGATGAATCAAGATATCAGATATCAACCCTTATGACTGGCTTTGTGGTCCAGGGTCACATGACTGTTGCTTAACATTTGGAGCCTTATTGGTTTAAATCTGGACCAGTTTGTGACCCAAAAATGTAATTGTTGATGTTGTTATTATTTTGATGCTATTATAGGTCAATAAATCAAAGACCTCGTAGTGCTGCCATAACAACAATTAGTAAACACACCCACATTTACATATAAATGCACTTCTAACACCCCCACATACGCATATATTTTTTTTTAACTGCACATGATTAGGAGTGTTAATTCAGTTCTTCAGTTCATCACATACGGCTTGGGATGAATCTAGAGTGCATCCAGTAATATGAGATCTGTAATATTAAAGTTTAAGGATGTTTCAGTAATAACGGTCTAGTGACTTGGTTTATTAATACAGATACATGGTTTTGGTGCAGTACCATGCTGTTTTTTTGGCTACTGGACAACAGGTGAGAAGGATGAAGGTCATTTCCCAAAAATGACTGCTGAAATAAACAAACCCCTCCCCACAGGTCTCGTCTGGGCGAGCTATTTGTGGAAGGACTGTCATTAGGATGAACATCCCTTCTGGCTCTTTTTCCCTCTCCATGTCTTTCTCTGTCTCTCTCACATGTCCTTTGGACAGTAAGCACAGCTGTTCCTGTGGTGGAGGTTAACTCGGGGCTCGAGGCAGGTTTGTGCACTTAGGCCACTCTCTTATTAGTTAACCGTAGGATGTGTTTAAACACCCACCCACACACACAGAACACATTTTTTAAGATAGTCCTAAGAGGTTTGGTCGCATCTGGCAGCTTTAGTTTGGACTTGAAACTGAACTTGCAGCCCCTGCGGCTATGCGGAGAAAGGACAGAAAATGTTTGGCGACGGATATTTCACATCAAAACTCCGTTTAGGATGATCCAAGCTGCGATAATGTGCACTGCTGCAATGGGAACACAAAGAATTCTGGGCAATAATCTGCCATACTGGATAAAGTTTAAATTAACACTAAGTAAAATGCTAAAGCCACTGGGAATCTTGCCTGCGGAGACAATGTGGCCCTGTAAGCCCACCCAAAACCTTAGCATACATTAATTCCTCATTAGCATATATTAAATCCATGACTGCGAGCATAACATACCGCTGAGTGCAGGAGCTGACGTCTCTCTCTCTCTCTCTCTGCACACGCGGGATGTCACAGGAGTTGGCTTGGTGTTGTTTTTCTGTGATCAAGCTAATCTCCAGTAACATTCGCAATTATTAGCATAGCAAAAGCAAGCTGAGAGGCCCGTGGTGATTTAACAGATAATTACGCCCAAACTAAATAACCTTCAGAGAGAGATATAGAGACGTTTCGGAGGAGGACAGGGAGGGATGGAGTGATAGATGGACAGACGCAGGGCAAGTAACCCTGCTGGGATCTCATTCAGAGTCTAGACTCAATCTTTTGACGCCATGCTGCCATTACACGAGTGACAGGTCATCCCTTCATTCCCCCAGGGAGAAGAGAAAGGCTTAATTTAACATTAAGGCTGTTTGTTTGAGGTGTTATTTCGTACGAGGACGGAAAAGGATGATGGGGTAAGTTTCTATTATCCTTCATGCACCCGGAAACAAACAAGTTTAATAACCTTATTTATCAGACAAGGGAAAAGAGCAGCAATATGGCTGAGTGAGTATCAACTGAGAAAAGACATAAAGAACTATAAAACACCGGTGGTAAGACAACAGGTGATTGTGAGAGAAGACATTGCCCTACAACCTGCCTCAGCTGCTCAGACTATCAAAGCTATAAAAGTAGATTTGGGATTTTCTGCGAGGGATTATGTATTTTATTGTGAAGGTGGTATAAGAACATCAGTGCCCTGGCAACAATAAAAAAAGGCCATGGTAGCCCACATGAAAAAGTACTATAGTAATTTAGAGTAAATACTATATATATATATATATATATATATACTAGTGTTTTTGAACCATACTATAGTAAAGTGTATTAATATACCCTATAGTTGTAGAAAACTTAGTACAGTAAAGTAATTTGTTTATATTACTGTAGTCGTATATAACCACAGCAACTATAGAATTAACACAAATTAATTCAAGTACTTTCTTATAGTATGGTTCAAAAACACTATATTTACTATAAATTACTATAGTATTTTTTTCATGTGGGTAGTACTATTATACTTTTTGATCTACCTTGGTAAATACCACGGTAAACAGTACCATGGGATATACACTAGCGTTCAAAATGTCTGGTTTGGTGTGATCTTTAAAAATGTTTTTGGAAGAGGTCTCCTGTATTTAAATTGGTTAAAATACAGTAAGAATGGTAATATTGTGAAATATTATTAAATTTAAAGTAAACTATCTATGTAATATCTTTTATAATGCAATTTATTCCTGTGAGGGCAAAGCTGAATGTTCAGCAGAAATTACTGCAGCCTTCAGTGACACATGATCCTTCAAAAATCATTCTAATATGATGATTTGCTTCTTATTATTTTCAGTGTTGAAAGCAGGTGGTTTTGTGGAGTACTCCCAAAGCTTGCACAGGCCTTTATATGCGGTTAGTGTTGATGATCGCATTATCATTCTTATGCGTATGCTTACATATGAGATTGATCGTTTCTGCGTCTTCTTGGTCTGTGTTTTTGATCAACACTTTCTAGACTCATTTAGGTGATGCATACTAGCGCCCCCTAGCGTATAACAGTGAAAATTCCGTGTTTGGCAGGGAAGCATTGTCTCATGAATAACAGAAAATTCAGTTAATGTTACCTTTGATCAATTTAATGTATCTGTCCTTGGTGACCCCAAACTTTTGAATGGTAGTGTATTTTAGAGTGCCATAGCATTACCGTCTGATACTATCACTTTACCATGTTGCCGCAGGGGAATGACATCTGTCACCTGATTTTACCCACAAACCCCATGTCATTTCTCCACCCCAGACAAGTAGCTTTCAAAATTGCTCTAGGGACCCTAACACAATAACTTATCTTTATTTAATCAAAAGATGGAAAAGGATATGATGTAATTTAACAGGAGCATTACTCAGAGCTAAACATTAGTGACCTGCTTCTCAGCCAAAGCAGTTCCGGTCAGAGGAGACAATGCCCCTCAGGGAGTTTTGAGCCCCACTGACCTGAACTTTTTGAGCCCGACGCTTGTCAGCTCTCTGGTTCTGATGGTAGATGCGGCTGAAGTTGGAAACGATGACAGGAACAGGCAGAGCGATGACCAGCACCCCACTGAGAGAACAGATGGAGCCAAAGATCTTTCCTGCTATGGTCTTAGGGACCATGTCTCCGTACCTACAGAGAAAGAGCAAGAAACAGAGACATTAGTCACTGAAATATGCACAAGCTGCTTGTACACATGTTCTTTCTTGTTTAACAGCCTAGCAGCAATAAAAAAAACAGACAGATACATGATATCACACCTACACAACTGTAGCTCCTCATTCTAATTATATTCCATCTGTTTGTATTATTACGTTCCAAATGTAATGAATAATCACAAATTCTGACTAAATATATTCATATGGTTTTAGTGAAGATTGGCATTTCCACATGCCACCCTGTAGACAAAGCAGGAGAATTAGTGTGATGCTGACATTAGAGGTGCCATATTTAAAATACAATGAATTATTATTGAAACAGGAGGTGACAGGAGGCGTGAGTGGGATGACACTTTTATTGGAATATCCATTTGTTTAAAGAGTCATTAGTCTGCAAAGCTGCTTGTTTGGAAAGTCCTTTATTTTGACAATGATTTGGAAAGTCTTTTATTTACTAAACGATTTGTTTGGAGAGTATTGAAAACGGTTTGTTTGGAGAAAGTTTGTTTTGAGAGTTTGTTTTTTTATTTAGTAACCCAAGCTGTTTGCTTGGAAATTTATTTAATTTGAAAGCTGTTTGTTTGCAGAGTCATTTGTTTGTCAGGTTAATTTGCTCATAAAATCTGTCCCAAGGCCATTTGTTTACAAACAAAATCTTTGTCTAAAGAGAGTGGAGAATGGATAACACGTCCCTCAAGATGAGGCCAATATTATCAACATGCTGTGAACATCATCTTTTAAAAATGGGATGAACTGAACAGAACAGGAGCAAAAGCCAGCAGAGAATGAGAAAGTCATTTAAGATTTTTAAATTAGAGCATTTAAATCCCTCAATCCAATACCCTGGCTACTTCAAGGACATCAAATACAATTCGATACAGTTATTTAAAATGAAAATACAATTACACGCACCACTGTAGATCTTTCTCAGCCAGCGTGATGGCCTGCAATCTGAATTCAGGCAGTGAGGAGTGGAAGGATATATATATATATATATAACTTTTTTTTTTTTTTAAGATAAGAAAGTGGCTAACCACATATCTATTCAAACAAATTGGGTGGTTCAATGTGGCTTTAGCAAAAAGGAAGTCATTAATTCAAAAAGCTACAATTGGATACTGACGGAATACAGCCAAAAAGCGAACAAGAAAATAAGGCAGACGCACCTGGTGGAACGGAAACAATGTAAGCATAACCATAATTTGTATAGACATGTATGCTTTGTTTTAAATATATATGTACAGATGCTCAGAACTAAAACAGTTTTCTTTTCAGCTAATCCAAGTCCATGCAGTGGCTGCCAGTGAGGATTTAATTAACAATGGATAATCCTGTTCCTTCATTAAATTAATTCGGTGCAAGTGAGGCACAATTCAAACAAACACAATCAGAAAACATGCAGCCAGCCGAGAATTTGTAAAGAGACACTAAAGTTGGAATTTAAATATCTCAAATAATAAGAATAGCTCATTAGGAGGCAATGCTGTTGTGGGTCGTTAAAGTAGTGAAAGAAATATTCAGGGTTCAATACAAGTTAAGCTCAAATGACATACAAAATAAAGGTTATGGTGAAATGGGAGTGAATTGAGGGCGTTTTGGAGGATTTTAAAAGCAGAAATGTGAAGCTTACAATTTGGTAAACGCTAACATCAAGATTATTCTATATAAATGATTCTTCTGTATATTATTTGAGCTGTAAAGACATTCTTGGCATTTTTATGGTCATTTTAGAAGTTATTCTGCCATAGCAAGTTGTAAATTAAACATTTATACAAAATAATCTCAACATAATAATTGTTTACATTGTGGATTTACTATTAAAACAATATTTTAACCTCACATATTGGCCCCATTTACTTCCACTGTAATTGACTCACTGTAACCCAGATTTTTGCTTTTTTAAAGAAAAGGAGGGACAAGTCTAAATTAATTTTTGTGGTAATCAACGTTATGCCACAAGTGATGTCGATTGAATTTAACTTGAATTGAACCTCGAACATCCCTTTACTATACACATTCACATAAAAGCCCTGCAGTCTGACAGCTGAACAGGTTAATCGCTGTAGGCCGATGAGGGATGATTCAAATAACTCTTTGTCAACACTAGGACAAAGAAAGGGCTTATTCACGAATCTGTGTCGAAGCTAATATTTGTCTTATTTTTGGAGGCTCATTTAACACTTTCCCAAACTCATTTCAAGAGTCGATTAGAGTGTCATTCAAAGAGGACTGGATCGTGCCCACGTGGGAATATTTCTGAGCGAGAGATCTCACAGTGTGTTATATAATCTAAACTAATTTACACTTTACACACGCAGTATAGAAGAACACACAATACAATCTGGGACACAGAGATGATACACACAAAAAAGACAACTAAACACCCAGCAGGACAGAGGGCTTAACAGCGCTGACTACAGAAACTACAGGCCAATCAAAAGCTCCCTCTGGACTGAGTTAAGGATTATGGCTTACTTCTAAATGGCCCCGTGTATTCATGAGTAAATTCTGTATTCTCTTTCTGCTTTGATCTATAAAGACAAATGTGTGTGTGTCTGTGTGCCTAGCACTTTTCCAAATGATCAGGAATTGTATTTTGGACCTGAACAACCTGGAGCGAATCACTGTTCGAGAGAAGAATCACACCTGAACGGTGTGTTTACCCCAAAAGACAAAAGCTGTAATTGCTTGAAATGGTGTTTGTATGAAATATTCAAAAGCTGGGATTGGATACGTTACCACAGACAGCAAAATTCAGTTTTTATTTCAGTAGCATATTTTCTAACATAAATAAATGTCATATTAAAGTAGTTAATTTTGAATTTCATTGCTCAGAAATAATATCACAGAGAACTGCATTTCAAAGAGGCATTTGTAATTCAGCTAAATGAGAAAATTGGTTAAGGGTTTCAATGCTTTCGCAAGCTATTGTGTATGTGTGTATATGCTCAAAGCAAATGCGCTTTCATGTGAAAAACAGACGTGCAGGCTCTCGCGGCTGATGCGCTTGTGTACGCTGTTGCTTCCATGTCTCGCTTAATACATACGCACATACGCTTCAAGTATTTGAGGTTTCTGATTAGGCCGTTGCAAGAGATTTAATGGTGTTTGTAATCAAGGCTTTGACCTTTATTCATTCAGCTGAATCTTAAATGGATAAATTAGACGATAAGATCCTCAGCCATTTATTGATTGTAATCAAAATGCAGCGTGCAGAATACTTGCTCAAGCACATAGAAAAACTCTTTTTAAAACTCTCACATGTAATCTTCTTTTCCCCTGCTTTCTCTACGTTCCTCTCTGATCCTGAAGTGTATCAGCCTACTGAGGTTTGTACCATATCTGCATATCTGCTTATCTATTTATTCCACACCTTCCTATCTGCTTTGGATCTGACTGAAAGTGGAATATTAATGGAAGAGTGAAAACAAGAGAGAAACAAATGAGTGTTGGTTGTTTTGACTGTCAGAGCAAAGATATCCACACACTACACAGAGCTAGATGTTTGTTCAGAGATTTCACTGAAGTTTTCTTTCATTTATAGAGCTAATAAGGAGCTCTGCTCTTCTTGACATCAGGGGACTGATTCAAACCCAACTCTGGATCACAGAGAAGTAGCTCACATTATAGCTTATTGTGTCTGTATAAAGACAATAATGGGGTTTGGCCCAGACTCCAGCTGGTAGATGCCATAACTACACCATTATGGGGGAACAAAGGTAACGTTGTAAACTAATGGAATATTTTATTTATTTATATTTTTTGCAGGCAATATATAAATTGTAAACATTATGTTGTAGTAGACATTGCTCCATATATAAAAACACTACTGTTAAAAACCCTGTGGTCGGCAAGCTCTTTTTCTCTCTAATGCTCACCAAGGCTGCATTTATTTGATGAAAAATACAGTAAAATAATAATATTTGAGCTGTTTTCTATTTCAATATATTTTACATAATTAATATATTTATTCCAGTGATGGCAAAGATGAATTTTAAGCACAAATTATGCCAGTCTTCATTGTCAAATGATCCTTCAAAAATCATTCTTATGTGCTGATTTGATGCTTAAGTAACATTCATTATTAATTTTTTGATGAAAACATTACCCACGAAAATAGAAATGATTTGTAATATTATAAATGTCCTGCTGTCATGTTTTACCAGTTAATAAAATTTTAAGGGGCACAATTTTACAATTCATCTTAACCTATTTTAAGTATTTTTCATTCCTTCATTTTTCACCAAGTCATGCATCACTGCAATCTCTAGAAGTAATCTATAACAACTTCAGCTAAAATGAATGTTTCATCATGTTTCATTTATTTGACAAATAATTTTGTATTGTAGTGTCTGGGGCATCATGCACTCATTATTTTTGAGGCGGCACGACTGAAGGGTTATACCACTGTATAACTGATATAGGCTTATGTCCCTACTGAAAAAATAAAATTCAATAAAACCATCACAGAAAATTTTAATGGTTTCCACTACAAATACCATTACAAACATTACAAACCATAAACTTTTAACCATTAAAAAAATGGTTTTCTGTAGTGTGTTTTGGGACATATTCCATTAGGATTTATATTTTTTTTAACAAGCCACCAACAGAAGGCAACCAATTAACAGTAGAGACCCGCAGGTTCCATTACAGTTTCCATTAAAGCCAATACAAGTCCCACTATAACCAGTAAGACCATTACTAATTTTGTAATGGTGTCTATTGTTTTGTTTGTTTTTTTTTTCAGCAGGGGTTTTATTATTATTATTATTATTTTTATCCGATATATCCCCAAAATATATCATGAAATATCTCGATTCTCAAATATGTGTAAGTAAATGCATTTTGCACCTTTATAGATTATGTTAGTTGATCTATTATGGGCGATGGGCAAAGTAGCCAAATACTGTAATCTATTCACTACGCATACAAGCCCGTCTTTTTACTCACAAGTACCAGATATGGGTGTCATACCATAAAATACTCTTAATACGACTGACTTTGTATTTAACGTGAGTTTAATAAAAATATTGTAAGCTACTAATTAGCCTATAACAGTTTGATTGAACAAAAAGAGAGCAAAGAACGTTTACATTATCAAAGAACTTTTCACTTCAGTCCAGCGAGTTTAAGCACTCTCAAAAACTGCCATAATAATCTCTAAAGCAGCGAATGTAGATTTGAATTTAGCAGCTGGTGATGTTTTTCTTTTTTTATATACACTGTAAAAAATTTCAGACCTCCCCAACTCAAAATTTTCTAGTGACTGATTACATCTAAATTTTTCCATTGGCCCAGTTGAATTTCTGTGAATTTAATTTTTTCAGTTGTGGCAACAGTCTGTCAACATTGGCTCAATGAGAAATAATATGTAAATAAGGATGTAAATAACATTACATCTACCAAAGCAGGTTATTGGCCCATTAAAATATTTTAAATAGTAGTAGCATACATTTTTTGTTTTACCTAATCTAAAAATGTATATTGGCAAATTTATATAGCTAAAGCAACCTTACTGAATTGTTTATTCCCCGTTGTCCCAAAAGAAAATGATAAAAAAACAAAAACATGAAATGATGATACACTGAACACTGACACATTTTAATAAAATCTACAACAATATTGTAAAGATACCTTACAATGATAAATACATTTAAATTTTATACACAGTAAACCTTACAAAATCATGCATTTTAATTCTCATAAGATACACAAAGCTGATGAATTGCACTTTAAACATTAATACATTCACAAACATGCAAAAATATCAAAAACACCATAAGATGTAATAATTTATCTGAGGTTATTTCAACCAGTGTTTAGTGTCACCTGAATATTACCATTCTCACAAAAGGTACTCTGAACTCATGAAACTTACACTTCAAATGTTTTCCAAAAAAATAAAATAAAATAAATAAAAAAGAATTCTCATAAGAGGTACTTTGAACTTGAAGGGTTAGTTCACCTAAAATATGAAAATTCTGTCATTAATTACCCTCATGCCATTCCACATCTGTAAGACCTTTGTTCATCTTCAGAACACAAATTAAGATATTTTTGATGAGATCTGAGAGCTTTCCGTCTCTCCATAGATAGCTATGCAGCGTACACATTCAAGGTCCAGAGCAGTAGGAAAGACATCATTAGAGTAATCCACGTGACTCCAGTGGTTTAAACCTCAATTTTAGAAAGCAACGCAAGTTCTTTGTGCAAAAATAAATAAATAAATAACCACCTTATTTACTAAAATATTGATTTGCAATCCAGGGGAAGCACCACCATACTTTGGATATTATTTTGTAAATAAAGTAGTCTCTTGTTTTTTTTTTCTTTCTTTCTGCAAACAAAACTCTTGCATTGCTACTTAAAATTTAGGTTAAACCACTGGACTCACGCTGAATACTTTATTGAGTTGCATAGATTCCTATGGAGGGTCAGAGAGCTCTCGGATTTATCAAAAATATCTTAATATGTGTTCTGAAGATGATTGAAGGTTTACGGGTTTGAGTACAACATGAGGGTAAGTAATTAATGACAATTTCAATTTTTGGGTGAACTAACCTTTTACTGTAAATCCTTGTTGTACTCCATGTTGAGTGCATACAATAATCCAAAGAGTACAATAAATACATTTACGAAGTCTCCTAAGTTGTCAAGCGCCACCTCCTCTTCCAGGACAATGGAGACATTTAGCACAATTGACAGGGCTCTTGAAGAGCAACTGCTGCTGCTTACTATTCCAATTTTCATTGCAGTTATGTGGTTTTCCAATGGCTCTGTAAAAAATATAAAATAGCAATGTCAATATAAGTCTATATATAACTTCAAAAACTTATGCAGCCTGCATTACACAGAGCCACATCACAAACTACATCTGAAAGCTCATAGTATTACTAATATGGAATTAACATATTCAGTAAGAACTGAGTTAAATACTCACTGTGAAATTCTTAGTGGTTCCTTTATAACACTTCTGACGTCTGACTAAATGGTGCCTCGTAAGTTCAGACCTAGCAATGGTGGGTTACACTGAGGGGAAAAAAAAAAAAAAACGGAAACATTTTCCTTGGGTCTCATACATTTAATATAATAACCATACAGTGAAATAAAAATAATTTAGCTCAATAAATAGTAACTTTAGGTAACCGAGAGATAGGGGTGTGCGAAATTATATCTCAATATTTTCTGGGATTTTATCGATAACAACAATTAGACAGACATTATTTTGTGTTTTTGTGCTTACGTTTTAAGGACTGTAGACTCCTAAAGTTTTGATATTCTGCATATTCTGTGTGGTGGTCAGTTCACAGAAGTCATAGAAATTAATCTTTAACAATACGTTTAAATTAAGTTTTACCTTTTATGGGCATTTTTACCTTCATAAAGCCATTTTTCTAAAAATGTGCATTATCTTTTGAGTCAAATTCTTACATTTTAGTAGTCAATTAGAATGAGACATTTGTGCTGTTACCAAGCAAATGAAATCAGTAACGACAAAATGCATCTTTGCAATGCAGTGGAAACACAGAAGTGGCATTTAGAAACATTTACAAACTGTTTAATGCAGGACATCAACCATTTAAGCTACAGATACAACTGCATAAATAATGTTTTGATATTTTAAACATGAAAACTGATATTTGGAATTATTTAAAAATGAAGATACTTTAAATGTGAAATTAAAGCCGCCAGTCACTGTTAATTATGGAGTCATTGCATTGAACCGAATAATTTAAACGGTTGATTCATTCAGGAAGGAAACACCGACATGTTGCTCAAACATGAGACGCAAATTGTAATTGATTTTGTTGGCGAAATAGAGCAAAAACAGGCAATATTGTGTCTAAAACATAAATCCCTTAATATTACCATCTTGTTTATTGAACTATTGTATAAAATCAATTTCACATTTGTAATCATATTGCTTTGTGGTAGAAAAAAAACGTCAGTCTTCGTGTGATATTGATTAACCATTTGAAATTATGTAAATATACATTTTCTGCCCCCATATCTTGAATTTTGTGAAATGCATTTTAATAGATTGAATCATGCAGTGAAAGAACACACTCTAATGCGCAAGCGCACTAGTCTAACCTTCATCACGTAATGTATGCATACAGTCTGTAGGTGTGTTTTGTTTGGTTTTTACGATATAACGTTAATCATAATGTCAAACCCCACACCGTTAAAACAGCAATTACGATATTATCGCAGATGATATATAGCCTATCGCAAACCTCTACCGAGAGATCAGTTTAAGCTAAACTAGGTTATTGTAACGCCAACATGACATGAGTACTGGCGTGAATTCACTGTTACTCTGCAAAATACAGTGTAATTTATATAAAATGTATTGTGTCCTAAAGTAAAACATTCGGAAACTCGGTTTAATTTGTTTAGCGAATACTTACGTTAACTTATCAGAGGCGGTAATGTAATGTAATGTAAGGTAACGTTAATATCATACCCACGTTTTTCGTTTTTATGTCAAAATTACTGAGACCTGCACTCTGTTTAACTTAAACATGTCTTAATAAAGACAAAGTTCAGTACTCACCAAAACTTTAATGATGGAAAATCTGTCTGGAAATGATGTTTGTCTTTCCTCAGCATCGGCTCCACTCTCTCGTGTACAGGAATTTTAATCCGCCAACGGTTTCTCTCAGGCGCATGCGTACATGCCTTTTTTGCTGGAAGGCTTGTTGGGCCAACACAGATTTTTCACTTCTGCTTGACAGATTGGCTGAGCACAATTTAATATGTTCAGTGAATATATATTTTTAATTTTAACTTTAGACCTTCAGCTAAAATTAGTACAATGTATTTTTTTGTTTGGGCAAATTTTTGGGAAGCAGTTTGTTGAGTCAATGTTTATTCGTCAGTTTCCACAGTTTTTCAAAATGTAATTTTTTTTTTACAGTGTATAGTTTACCGGACAAACTGCGCATTTCAAAATTGTTTGCTGTGATATGATTCTAAATTTAGGGGGGCCAAAGAGGGGGCGCCAAGCTTGTTGACAGGGGGGCACTGGCCCCTCCTTCCCCCCAGAATCGCCCCTGGTCATCAGGACTGTCATTTCCAGGATGAATAGTCAAATGGCATTTATGGCTCAGGTAAAAAACACCTTCACCTCCCACTTGTACTCTAAAAAAAGTTAGCAGAGTTATCTCCATATTTCCTGCTGAGTAAAAGCCAAGGACAGCTCCCTCCAGCTACTATGGACCTCCTTGGTCTCCCTGTGTGTATTACAGTGTTTAAGATGCCGGAATCAGCATTTAAACACCCAGGTGAAGGAGAGTGTCTTTATAACAAAGCTACAGCAGCCACATTATTCATGATTTTGAACTGAAACCAATGCAAAAAGGACAGATTTAGAACAAACGAGTGAGTGAGAGAGAGTGCAAAAACATATAATGCTGAACACTTGAACTTACACAAGCTGTTCATATCTATCGATTCGTTCCTTGCCCTTGAAACAGTCAGTCCATGAAGCTGCATAGCATATCAAAGGAGAAACCAGAGGATTGTGGAACAAATCTGATGCCAAACTCTCTGTTTCAGAGTCTCACGAGTCTCCAAGCTTTATAAAACCTCCCAGGATCTATTGCAGCTGTCATAAAGGACAGAATTTGAACGTCACATGGCGTTAGCATCTCTTTAACGCACGCAGTCACATGCAGTTTCTGTCATGCTTGACAACCGCTTGATTCGACTGCTTTTAATGCCGCTGCGACTCCATTGGCGTGGTAATGAGGAGAGGGATGTCGTTAGCATGGAGAGCGTGTCATTAGCCTTTTAGCGCTGCAGGCCACAGACTCACAGTTATCGAGCAGTACGTTACAGCCTGACTGCTGTTACACAACACGCAAACTCCCAAACCCAAACTCTCATCCCACTCACATCTCAAGCTCTGTCCCATCCTCCTCAATCCTTTCTTTCCCTCTTCCCACCCCCTCACGCTTTCAGATCCACCTCCCACGGTGAGTCGGTGTGACCCGCTTGGAGCCACGATTCCCTCCGAAATTCACGAGCCCCAGTGATGTCTGAAACAACAATTCGATGGCAGATTAGCTCAGTTCATTCACCAGCCAATCTGCTGTATGAGCACAGAAGGATTCCACTGAATAAACTGAATTCATACCAATCGCCTCTACGTAAACAACCTCCGCTTTTGTGAGGAATTGGACCAGCTGCGGGGCTTCACATGCATTATTGAGCTTTTGAGCAAGAGTCTGTAGTAGGGTTGTTGTCACGATACCAATATTTCAGCAGCTGATACCAAAAACAGTGAAATTTCATGATTCTCTGTGTTTTCAGAGGTTGCTTTTATTGTCTTTAGGCCTAAATGTTGTGTTTTGGACTCATGCATGATTGGTTTTCTCTTTTTCTCATCAATATTGTTCTTGATTAATGTAAACAACATAACGGGCAGTAGCAGGTCATTAAGCTGCATTAACACCATAAGGCTTGTTGCACAGATCCAATATTTTGACATGTACTGGATTTCTGTGTTTCGCTTGTTTGCATTCACTTCAGATACATTACTTGGCTGCTTGTAGGCAATTGACAGCCTGTCAGACTGTCAAGGGTTTTCAAACTGGGGTCTAGAAACAAGGTACTTCAAAAACAAATAAATAAATAAAAAAAAAAAAAATATATATATAGATAAATAGATATAGATATGTATATATCTGTCTGTGTGTGTGTATTTTATTATAGATATAAACTGTGTATTTAGTGAATTAAAAATTCTTCTCTTCAAAGCCAGTAAATTTATGGAAGCCTGTTTCCGCCACTGAATAAAAAATAAAAAAGGTTATTGCGACTTTTTATCTTACAATTCTGACTTTTTTCTCATAATTGCGTGATATAAAATCGCAATTGTGAGACATAAAGTCGCAATTCTAAGAAATAAAGTCAAATCTGCGAGATATAAATTCAATTGCGAGTTATAAAGTAAGAATTGTGAATAAACTCGCAATTCTGAGAACATATCAGTCTTTTTTTCCTCTTCAAAACTGGACTTTAACTCGCAATTGCGAGTTTATATCACGCAACTCTGAGAAAAAAAGTCAGAATTGTGAGATAAAAAGTCGCAATAAACTTTTTAAATTTTTTTATTCAGTGGTGGAAACGGGCTTCCATATAAATTTAACATCAACATGTTGTCTTTATAATATTATGCTTAATACTTTCATATTTAATAAGTACCTGCTTTTATATCTTAGGAAGGGGTCCCTTACAAGGGGACCATGTTTGCGGATCCTTGGTGTCAGAAAGTTTAGAAAATCCCTGCGCAGATACGGAATTTTGTCAGTGCTCAGAATTAACTGAAAGTTTGGACTCAGGCCTGACAGACTCATCATGTTGATACTCTGGCTAAAGGATCTAAACTCACACACCAGAAATTTACACTTGCCACCTGCTCAGATCTAGTAAAGTGTCAGTTTCTGGGGTGATTGGCTTCATTTCAGACATGCACACATACACACACTAACATTTGGCATAGATTCAGCCACAAACATTCCTAAAGGATTCATCAGCTCATCTGAATTCCACCGCCCGCTTAAGTTTTGAAGTTTGTAAGTAGGTTGCTGAAGAAACTAGGCCACTCCTCCTCCACCACCGTGCTCCAGACGCAATTTTTCTTCCTTCTCTGTCCTCAGTCGAGGAGACCTACCACCCCAGTTTTTATTCACCCCATTACACAAATACACACATAAACACTCTCAATCTACTCCAGATGTGACATCCTGGAAGATGGAAAACGTCTGCAATACAGAATGAGAAAAGAAAAAAACCCCCCACCTGTACACAGCTTAATACACATTCCATATGAAATTTTGACCTGTTACTCAACCCTGTATCTTCTTTATCAGTATTTTTCCTTATTTCCAAGTAAAAATATCTATTTATTTATTTTTCATATTATATTATATTGATTTTAATGTTCTTTTTTCTTCTCATTTTAAGTCAAATCACATTTATTTATAAAGTGCGTTATACAATACGGATTAAGAAGCTTTACATAATAAACAAGAAAATAACAGTATTAATACTGAAATAATTACAATTGCAGCTGTAAAGCAGCTCTAAAAAGACAGTAGTGTCATTATTTAGCTCAATTTAGTTAGTGTTTATACACTCTTCCATTATTGCAAAGTTAAGTACTTATGAAGTAAACTCAGTTCAACTATAAAGCAGCTCTACGGAAGATAACATTGACATTTTTCAGCTCAAGTTAGTTCAGTGTTGATTAAGTTTATTTCAATAATAGTTTTTAAAAAAGCAAGTGGGTCATTCTGTGTCAACTCAACCAGAGGTCCCCAGCTCAAATTTTGGATTTTGTAAAAAAAAAAAATTGGTAACACTTTATTTTAAGGTGTCCATAATACAGAGTAATTACCTAATTAAGTACTTAGTAGTAATACAGAGTAATTACCTAATTAAGTACTTAGTAGTAGCCATTATACTTACATGAAACAAAATGTACTTACCATGTAACTAAGTTATGGAACAGCCTATACTTACAGTTTGCAATTATGTACATGCGTCTGTTACACAGCTACTTATGTAACCAAAATATTGTTACATATGTGTTGCAGACTTTATACAATGTAATTATAAATGTAAGTACACAGACATAAGCTACTTAAAATAAAGTGTATCAAGATTGTACTTAAGTGTACTTCATGTGTGTTTATATTGTATACCTTATCCAGCTGCACCATAGTTTGATTTAACCCACCAGTACACAGCTTAAATACATGTAATACATGTAAAATTACAGAATATTACACAAGCATAAGCTGCTTAAAATAAAGTGTATCAAGATTGTACTTAAAGGTGTCATAGGTGATTGTCTTCAGAAACATTTTTTTGTTATTCTGGTTGAAAGTCTCTTCACATCCCAATAGCAGTCATTAAGATAAGTGGTCTAAATGTATTTATCTGTATTTATATATTCTGTGGAAGGTGTAGGACCAAGAAATGTTGGTCCAATTAAAACGCTCGGCCTGAGCATTTCAATTGTCTTTCCTACCTGCCTGTTAACGTATGTATTAGCATACCTCTGTGCACCCTGTTCGCGCAGACAGGATACGTCATCAGCGCGTTCACGCACGCTGTGCAGACAGAGTCAGGCAAACATCAACAACCTGATCTTCCTTCCTGGTATTGTAGTACTTTTACTAACTGTGCTGTAAAGTTTTCTCACCGGTGAATGACACATGATGTAGCCCAGCGCTGTTCCCAGTTCCAGTCCTCGTCTCCTGCCCTGCATATTTTGCATGTCTCACTTAGTTAACACACCTGAATCAGATAACCAGCTCGTTAGAAGAGAGCTTCGTGCATGAACTGTGTTCCGATTGACATGCTCCCTACACAGTGTTCATCGCTCCCTACTGCCTGAGCAGGGAAAATCTGTTTATTTCACTTCAGAACATTCACTCACGGATTTGCACTGCTCCTCACACACAGACAAAAAAGAAGTGTGAAGTGTGACATAATATACCTCTGTAAATAAATACAATTTAAATTCTGGTCTGGCACACTTTAATGCCCTTTGTATGGAACATAAACGCTCGCTTCGGACTGGAATCTTGGCGGAATATCTGGTGATGTCCACTATGTCCACATGTGGTCGAATAAAACAACCGTCGGACGTGATAAGATATATATATGAAATGTGCAGAGCGGGCAGGGCACGAGGACTGTAATTGGAAACCATTGATGTAGCCTATTGTTGTAATTTATGTTGTCTCTGGCTGCTCTTTGAGTGTATGTGCGTTCAGGGGGCGTGGTTTTGGATGGCGATTGCAGGGAGGGTGGGACGTTCGCTTTCAGTGCTATCAGGCTAAAGTTAGCCTTTTCCGAGATCTTCTACTGCATCTTCAACTGTAAAAGTAGCTCGGCAGACTCGGCCTGTTACATATGTGTAACAGTAGCTGCCTATTACATTGTAGTGATTTTTGCTTTCGCCAACCTAGGGAGATGAAATGGTGTAGTGATGGGTACTCGCGTCACCAATGACGTTATGATATTTGGATCACGTGTCACTTAAGGTGTGGTTATGAGTACATCACACAAGAAAGATTGGTGGGATCTCTAACTTGTAGAACCTCTTTCTGTATCATCAACACAAGGAAGACACAAGTGTAATAAAATAGAATTTATTAACAAAAAATAGACAAGAGTAATCAACAACTACTAAACGAATACCATAAATGAAATAGGAATAAAGTGCATAAGATGCATAAAATGCAAGTGATTATGTTGGGTGTTGCAATGTCAGAGCTACTTTATATGGAAAGATAAACTGTTGCTACTTTGAAAGAAATAAGGTGAAGAACCTTATTATGCATCAAACAAATACATGAAAGATTTGCTATAAACTGCAATCGGCTATATAATATCTAATGTAAATTAGAAAAATCATATACTGATAATATACAACAATGCCAAGGTGTCTGGAAGAGGTTTGGATAAGTGATAGTTATGCTCTCTGTGGTCGAGTGAGCAGTCCGGTGGTGGTGACTTCATCCACTGGTTGTGCTGGTAACAATGCAGTGGGGAAAGGAGCAGGAATCCGTTTCGA
Source organism: Acrossocheilus fasciatus (assembly GCA_036784905.1). NCBI lineage: Eukaryota > Metazoa > Chordata > Actinopteri > Cypriniformes > Cyprinidae > Acrossocheilus > Acrossocheilus fasciatus. The sequence goes on along the minus strand of CM071945.1, from coordinate 15,066,868 downwards.
CAGCCTTGAACACGAAGCGCTGGAGGATGCTGATCTCCTGGAGCACCAAAGGGTCCTAGAATCTGGAACCTGCAGATGTGCCCCTGGAGTAGGTGCAGAAGGTCCTTAGCCTGGAACACGCAAGCCAAAGTACCTTGGAGTGAAGGTTGGCTCGCTGGAGCTTAACCTTGTTACAGATGTCTGTGTGTCTTCTGCCTCTTTGGGCTAGAGACTCAGAACTTGGTTGATCTGTTAGTGTCTCACCCTAGCAGACCGGAGACTCAGATCTGGTTGATCTGTTGCTGTCTTCCTGGTAACAGGACTCAGACTCAGAACTTGAAGACTCAGAACAAGGAGTGTCTTTTGGGAAGGTAACTTTCTCTCTTTTCGATGAGGAGGAGATTGCAATCTGGCACTTCTCCATTTCCATGCTGTGATTGGCTGTTTCCATCAGAGTGGGGGGACACGGTGTGGCCCACCCTTCTTTCCTCCTGTGGAACTTATTTGCATAGTCCAAACACAAAGTTAGAAAAGTGTCACAAAAGTTTTACCAATGCATCATTCATTTACCAAACCACAACCAGAATACCTTTGGCAATGTTACGAACACATTAAGTCCAAACATGATGGAAGAAGATTGAACTGTCATGCATGCATTCATTTGTCCATCAACAGCTGAGTTTGTGTAAGATGTTGCACTACACGTCACTGTCACTAAGACTACTTATTTCTCTGAATAAGTAGGATGTGTGTGTTGTAGTTTGCATCAGTTTAAGGTTTGAGAACATAGTTATGAATGGATTTGGATGGAACTTTGTGATCTCTCTTTGTTTCACCCACTGCTGCTGCATCCAGAGGTCCTAATGAATTTTTATGGCAGTCACAGTCCAAAACCTTAGGAATCACTCTGTTGGTGGGTGAAGGGCAGACACTGCATTTGACCAATGAGAAGTCCTGTCCTTCCCGGGCTTTTTTACCAAAGGTCTTCTTCTTGCCGTCTAAGAGGTGCCTGGCTGTTGCCCTGGCATCTTTATCTGATGGCGTTGGACAGTTTGCTTATGTTAGTCCACCAAGATCCAATCAAAATGTAGCAAACCTTTGTCCACTATTGTGGTCAGAGAGGGGCCCCGCCATAAACTGGGCCCTGGAATGTGCTGTCCACTACAACATCTACATAATTACAAACTGTAATTACAGGCTGTTCCATGACTTAGTTACATGGTAAGTACATTTTATTTCATGTAAGTACAACGACTACTACTAAGTACTTAATCAGGTAATTACTCTGTATTATGACACCTTAAAATAAAGTGTTACCATAAAGTGTTATTTAAAACAGCATTAAAATCTTTAAAACAGGATTTAAAACAGCATTAAAATCACCACCCTTCACTAAAGGACAATCAATCTGCTCAAGTAATATATTGAAAATATTTGTGAAAAATGCTCTGTCTGCTTCATTCAGGCAGTAAATGGAGACCAGTGCTAACCTGTCATTATGTATTTTACAGCGTATAAAAACAAATCTACCTTCATCATCATTTCCGGTATGTTCAATAGTTAAATGTAACTTCCTATCGACTAAGATAAGCACCCCCTTAGTTTTATTACGAGCACAAGAGAAGGCTGCCAGTTTGTAATACTTGTTTTGAAAACGTGCCACATCGCATTTTTTTAAATGAGACTCTTGTATCGATTTACGGTGCAAATATTCTAATATCCGGGTACGCTTAATAGGAGAATTTAGGCCGTTCACATTCAATGATAAGATATTCAGAACATGCATTGTGTGCTCGCAATGCCAAGATTCTGTCTAAGTGAAGAGAAACAAAAGCAATGCATACTGCCAGTGATATGTAAACATTAGAATGTATCCTAGATACCAATCCACCTAGATGCATAGTCCTTTTAAAAGAAAAGCAGAATAAATAAAAGTACTGATGTCTGTTGAAGGGCATAGAAAAAAAGCAAAAACAAGGAACGACAAACAACTGTGTATAAAAACCAAAGCAGGCCGCACATTATGGAGAGTGTAGGTCTGCATAAACATCAGAAACAAATGTTGATGTGTGACCAGTCCACTTCAATGCAAGACATGTCCCCAAAAGGCCCACTGAGTCAAAAGTGTAGTGACTGAACCTGCTCTCCATCAGCCCGAATAATAATAATAATAGTAACAAATAAAAATAAAGAAAATAAAGCATTATTATTTACCAATCAGCGGACAAATGTACAGGGCAGGGGCAAGATTCCAAAAAGAAATTAACAAGTCTCCATGGCCACCTTGTTATTGTCCTCTTCAGGGCAGTTAGGATCACCACAGACCTCATCGTTAATTTTCTCTCGATGAGCTGAGAGGATGGAGATGGTAACCGATGCCTTCCCCCCACTTTGTAGTGCTGCAGAATACGTCTTCAGTGTCAATGAAATAACAAAATCCTCCGCTTTCTGACGAGAGTCGAACATCATCTGCTCACCTTGTGTTGTAGTTTAATTACCGCCGGATAGGTGAGAAAGGGCTGGAGACCAAGTGCTGTCACCTTCTTCAAGACTGGATTAAAGCTCTTTCTCTTGGTAGTTGTGGCTGGACTAAAGTCGGGAAAAAATAGTAGCGTGACATTGTCCTGTGTACATTTCACCGGATATGCCTGCTGAGCACCCTTCAGGATCGCCGATCAGTCATATCACCTTAGTACATGGAAGATGAGAGTACGCGGCCGATCTGAGTTTTTCCTTCCGTCATATGGATGGGCACAGTCAATCTCGATGTCACGGCCTTTCAGGGAAGGGATCCACTTGGAAAGATTAGCTCTGAGGAAGCCAGCTGCATCGGAGCCCTCCGCTCCCTCCGGCAACCCCACCAGTCGTACGTTATTTCTCCTGCTCCTATCTTCAATGTCCGTCATTTTTTCGGTGAGTTGCTCCTGGCTGATTTCTTAAGTTTGTGACTGTCCTCCTATCTTCACGTCCTGCTTGAATGGAATCGACCCGGTCAAGTGTCTGTTTCGTTGCGATGGCCAGCTTTTCAACTTCTGCTTTTAGCTCTTTTACAGAATCATTGGTCATTTGTATATCCAAATGTAGATCACTGAGTGCTGGAGTCAGTACAGAGTCCATCACTTCTCTTACAGTCAAAGCCACTACCGAATCGAGAGTACTTTGTTGCACTTTAAGTGCTAGCTTGATACCATTGGCTATAGCAGCGTCGAGATCCTCTCTGGAGATGGTGGAATCTTTGAATTTTTTCTTTATTGGTGATTGTTCGCTCACTCTTTTCCGGCTGTCCTAGACTGCTGAGGTACTCATAAGGGCTTTTCACACTGCGCTTAACCCCGGGTTATCGTCGTTCTAGACACCGCTTTTAACCCTGGGTAAAGACACATTTCACAACTGTAATTTGAAAGCGGTGTTAGCACCACATTTTACCCGGGCTTATGAAACCCTGCTTCGGAGCAGGGTTAGCACCGCATTTGTGGTGTTAACCCTAATTTGTGGGTTTAGGAATGTACCATGTGAAACGTCTGTTAACGAATACCCAGGGTTAACAGTTAACCCCAGGCATAGTATGAGCAGTGTGAAACGTGATTACAGATAACCCAGGATTCCGCTTATCCGGGGTTTAGGATAACCCAGGGTTAACAATTTCAAGTGTGAAAAGCCCTATAGTGAGCTAAATAAAGAGTGGTTCAAAATTTACCGACAAGATATATACAATTTCTGACAAAATGAACAGAGCGAAGGACTATGCATGCATTGCCGCCGAAGGGTCACGTCATTCCACCAAATTGTTATATCTTTCTGAAGTAATTTTTACCACCGTGTAATTTGGGTCTGAATCTCAGGGGAAAATAGTTATTTTGACCCCCCTCCTCAAAATAGTGGATTACTCAGTAAATACACATCCATGACATTTAATATTTTTGCTTTCCTCACAATACATGTTTATATTTCTTCAGAAAGATATTAACAAAATAAAAAATTTGAGCCGGGGAAGTTTCTAAGGGTGTATTCACACCAGGAAAGTCCACTAGTTCACTTGCTTTGGTCTGGACCAAATATACAATGTTGATTTTTTTTTTTTCTTTTTGGTGCGGTTTGCTTTCACACTGCCCTTTTTGCCAGTGAACCAGAAACTGTAAACAAAACCACACGTGTGCTTAAGGTCATCAACTCATTGGTTCATCTATTCAACCATACCAGAATTTTTTTGGAACCGGACCGAGACCACCTCTTCAGCTGGGTCTCAGTACGGTTGTTTGGTCTGCACCCAAGTGCGATTGCTATATTCACACCTGACCAAAAGAACTTGAGTTCGATTCAGTCAAACCAAACAAGACAGGTGTAAATACACCCTAAAATTTGGTTTATTTGACACAGAATGACCAATGCTTAATTCCACAATACGTAGCTCTACAGAAGGCAATAGTGTCGTTATTCAGCTCAAGTCAGTTCAATGATGATTCAGTTCATTAAATGTCTCTATCGACAATTGTTATTATCCAGCTCCAGCTTTAAAGTTTTGTTCTCATCTAATTTAACATTTATCTTAAGCAAATCTCTGTACATTTGGTTATGCATGAAACAAGGAAAAAATAAGGATGTTTGATGTTATTTTAAAAATGAAAAAAAAAAAAAAAAAACTGTAAAAAGAGATTTCTCTAAGTTTTATATAAAGGTTATTGAAGTATGTTTACAAGACAATAATAGCTATTTCAGTTTTTCTTATTCAAAATTGAACATTTAATTGCATTGCTTGCTTTTTCTTTGTAACTTCTCTTGTGAAATTCACTAGCAATTTGTGACAATTGTTTCTTCTTTTACTGTATGCATTCCTGAAAATGGACATTTTCTCCTTGGTTTTGTCATCTTCTATCCCGTTCCAGGTCTGAGGTTAAAACCTCACCTATATCATCAATACTCATCTCCAATGGTCAATCCAATCAAAGCTACCACACCCTCTCCTGACAGCAGCACCTGTGTCTTATCAAATGAAATTGCGTCACAGTACCGATCGGCAGTATCATGACTAATTCATCCGTCTTCTTTCACTCAGCTAAATAATGCTGCCCTCTGAACCCATGCCGTTTCTTTTTGGCGAGGGATCGGTTACACACACAGGTCTCAGTTAACGCTGGAAAGGAAGCTAATATCCAAGGACACGCATTTTCAGGCCAGTCAGAATGGAGATGTGGGTTAACGCAGGAATCACCAGAGCGATGTGCAGCGCTAATTGATCTTTGACCCAGGCAGGAGCGCAGCATCACCCGGCCCTAAGCCAGTGATCGAATTTACTGATTGGCTTTTAATGAAACCACAGACAGTCATCGATCCTAATCAAAGCAGCTTCAGTTACCGCTACAGATATGCAGTTAGCGCACTGGTGCACACCTGATGCTTCTCTTTGTTTCGCAGCAGATTTCAGCGCTCTTAAACTGGCATGTAATTGGTGATGACAGCCACCTGTCATCTGCCAGTGTCTTATCAGCGGTCAGTCAGATTGCACTTATTCACAGCAGGGTTGGCCATTTTACGACACTGAGCACCGTCATGCATATTTGAAAAACTGGCAGGCTCAATGGAACTAACACCGGGTCTCAATAACACAATCCAAAATCGGCCAGGCCCGCAGAATTAAACGTGTCCAAGGCTGATGATGTCATGGTGGAAGGTTTTAGCACCGCAGCAGTCCTATTTCTGCGCCGAACAGCATTCAAAACGACCCAAGAACATGAAGAAACTAGATTTGTATTTCCTGAAGAAAATACTGTTTGTAAGGCTGAGACAGAACACATACCAATTTAAATTTTGTACAGCACTTTGGCCAACAGCTGTTGTTTTTAAATGTGCTTTATAAATAAGTATAACTGACTGACCAATGCTTGAGTCAGGAAGTATTTTCCATTAATTTTCTCCACAGGGGGTTTAAACAGATCTTTCAGTTCCAGAATTCTGAGCTGTGAACCAAACCAACCAGCTCTGGGATGAATCACAACATTGCAAACTTTGATTTGAAGCAAAAAGGTATTTGAAAATCTGAGAAAGGTACAGTTCTGTGCACTTAGTCTTTTTTTGAGGCAGTGAACTATGTATTCTATGGAGCATTGCCAAAGATGTAATCGAATCAAATGGTACACAACCAATGGTATAATACAAAACTATTGACCCAAGCCATAGTATAAAATACAATATATCTGAAGCTTATTGCAAAATGTGTAAATATAAACAAGTAAATATGTTGTTTAAAAGAGTAGAGAAACTGACATGAACAGAGGTGTAAAATACTTGAGTAATTTTACTTGGTTACTTTACTTAAGTATTATTTTGGGGGATTTGTACTTTATTCAACTACAATTTAAACTGACTACTTGTACTTTTACTTGATAAAATTGTAAGGAGTAAAAACTACTGTTTTTTCTTCAGAAATGTAATTTCATCTTGAAAAGTACATTACATTTTTATTTTATCTTATGCACATTAAATATGGTAAACGGAAGCTCAAATGTGCGTGCCTGATGTGAGAACCAATGATCATTGTTTCATACATCAAGCACACATATTTATACTTCATTTATGACTTTCATCAGGTAAATGTCTGGATTCAAAAGTTCACCATCAAATCCGAGGAAGCATATTGAGGTAGCAAAGTTGCATTTTCCCAAAAAATGTTTATTCATTATTTGTTCTGTTTTGATAGAGCCATTAGCTGTGTAATATATTAGCTGAATGCACAAGATTGAGTGCAAATAAAATCAGTGATGAGAATTTAAATACCATTAATATTTTTGTGGAAATATTTTCATAATTAATTAAAAATCTCCAAAAGTGTTTAAATAAGCATTGTTTGTTAAATTAATTGTAATTCATGTTTAGTGATGTTATCACCAGGTAGTGGATAAGTTGTATTTATAATATGTCATTATATGACACATTGAGTAGGAATCAGTACTGTCAATGTTTTTTTTTTTAATCTTAATAATTACATGATTTGCTCATTAATTAATCTAAATAGCAACAAATAATTATTTATCAATATTTCTTGAGAGAGAAAAAAAAAAAAAACTTTAAAAGCCCCAAATAAATAATTAAAAGATTAACAACACACAAAAAAGTGGCCTTTCAAAACGTTAATGTTGTATGTTTTAATTCTATGACTCTTCTCATTAATTCAACACATTCTAGTATTCTGTGTGGAATATGTTTCTAGCCTCTGCATCACATCTTGCTCTTCAGAGGGATAGTTCACCCAAAAATGAAAATTCTCTCATCATTTACTGACCCTCATGTCATCCCAGATGTTTATGACTTTCTTTCTTAAGATGAACACAAGTAAAGATTTTTAGTCCAGATAAAATATTAAGTTTAAAATATTAAACTTAATATTCAAGTTTAAAATATTAGTATTTGTATCCTTCTTACACATATCATTTCACTTAAGAGGACACTGATTCATTAACAGGGGTTGCATGCGTTACTGTCATATTCAATTTGTGTAGTTTTTGAAGTGTCATTTTTGGATGTCCCATACACGTGATTTTTTCCCCTAAAACTCTAAAACTTTTTTTCCTTTTTTTTTTTTTTTTTTTACTAAAACTTAGTTTACTTTTAATCCCTTTCCCTGTATTTGTTTTTCCGGTGTTCCGCTGTGCTGCATTTTAATTGTTGTTGTTGCACTAGATACACGTGTTTGACCTGTGCCACTGCATTTTGTTTAGTTTTCTCCCTTTAACCAAATTTCTGAATGTCTGTCAGAAAAGAAAGTACTTCTACTTTTTTAATACTTGAGTACAATTTAAAGTTGTACTTTTTTACTTTTACTCAAGTATGTTTTTGGCCAGATACTTGTACTTTTAATTGAGTAAGATTTTCACTGAGTATTTGTACTTTCAATTGAGTAAAATCTTTGAGTACTTTTTACACCTCTGGACATGAGTCGCAATGATTTATGGGAAGGACAGTAGTTGCTAGCCTTTGGCGTGACTTATAATTTTAATTATTATCTGGAAATAGCTTTTATTATTTTTATTACTACTTTTCATATAGAATTAGCTTTCATTATGTTTATTTCTCATTTTAATGTTAGTGTAATTTTTAATGTTCTGTGCTGTTGTCATTTTTTTTTTTTTTTTTACTATTTTAATAAAAATTTGAGCTTTTCTTCAGTTTTTTATTCTATTTCCAGTTAATAATTTTTTGTGGTTCCACTTATTTTAATTAGCTGCCAAGGCAACATTTATAATTTTTGTTTACATTGCTTTAATTTTTAATTAACAAAAATGTTTAAATATTTGTAGTTAATGATAATATTCCTGCTTCTGCAGAATCTACTTTACTATCGCTAAACCTTGGAGCTCATGGTAGATCTGTCTTGAAAGTTTTATTGTGGGCAAGTTTACATAATTTGAAAGTTTTCAAAAGAGTACTATTCATTTATTTTTGCATCAGACTGTCTTAATGAGGAAAAACGTACTTGGAGCACCTTTAACTTCAAACCTCAAACCAGGATGTTTGAGGAATAGCCTTTTATGCGCTCCATAAAGGGAGTTTGGAGAGGAGAGGTGCCTTTGGTAGTGTACTGCAAGATACATATCCCACTTACATAGTGTCGCAGCCTCTCAATGTGGCATGATACATTTGGTGAATTTGAATATGCTAATTTTTAACAATGCAATTAGTTGCCAAGGTGACAGAATAAGACTGAAGGAAGACTGCTGTGTTATGCTCTCAGAAGCGGCAGTATATTAGAAACATTTGTCTCTCTCTTTGATCTTCTACCTCTGCTTGAGACATTAACCATGAAGAAAACGGGCGCAGAGGAACGCTCTCCGTCTCCCGTTTTCCTTAAAGACAATTTCTCTTGACATCTGGAATTATTACCATGACTCCATACCCAGGGTCTCAAACACCAGGGCCAATCAATACGTGTCTCCATGGTGACTTAAACAGCAGGGACCTCAGCTGAAACCTGCTCATTCGTCTTATTACCCCGTCATCCGTAATCAGTGATGGCCTGTATCATTCACTCATTCTTACTTTGATGTGTCTGTGTCCACAGGCGTTTGTCTGCACGTGTATGTTATGGCGTGTGTTTAAAGTAGTCAAAGGTACAGCAGATGCCCCATTAATGGATTCTCATAGATCGGAACAGAAAACGTTCCAACTTCACCACAAGCTGGCACCTGATGTCCTTTATCTGTGTCTGTCTTTCTCCTCGTTCTTATCCAAATCTGTCTGTCTCCCTCTCTTTCAGCTCACCTCTAGTCAGCCTACTCTCTGGGTTTCCTTTGCTCAGGAAGAACTGTCTCCGTACGTGTGTGTTTTTTGTCTTTCTACTTCTATATTTACTACATTAAGCGGAAGGTGTTGATCTAGATGAATCATGGGGCTTCATGAAGTACTGTAACATTGAGGACACATAAAAAAGGACTGCGAAGGGTGTATACACCATTTGCGATGTACATCTTAGGATTTATTTAAAACAAACTCGACTTGAGAATGTCCATGCAGCCATCTTACTGGTGTCTGCATTTTAGTGACATGAATGCCTCAAAAATGCACTATTCAGTCAAGTGAAAGGCTGTTTGCTGCTATTGACAGTTTTATTGAACTGTGCGGTCAACAGCAATAATGATAATGGTGCAAAATGGCACTAAGTGAAAATTTAAGATTTTAAAATTTTTCTTTCTTTCTTTCTCTTTCTTTCTTTCTTTCTTTCTTTCTTTCTTTCTTTCTTTCTTTCTTTCTTTCTTTCTTTCTTTCTTTCTTTCTTTCTTTCTTTCTTTCTTTCTTTCTTTCTTTCTTTCTAACATTAAAGGGTTCATATGACGTTGCTAAAAAGAACATTATTTTGTGTATTTGGTGTAATGCAATGTGTTTATGTGGTTTAAGGTTAAAAAAACATTATTTTCCACATACTGTACATTATTGTTGCTCCTCTATGCTCCGCCTTTCTGAAAAGCGTAGATTTTTACAAAGCTCATCGTTCTGAGAAGCAAAATGTGCTCTGATTGGCCAGCTATCCAGTGCCTTGTGATTGGCCGAATACCTCAGGCATGTGACGGAAATGTTACGCCCCTTACTGTATTGTGATGCTGTGTCCCTGCGTGATGAGACAAAAACAATAAAACCCATTATAAACAAGGCATTTGTTGCATCCAGTTGGGACATAATTACTGATTATAATGACCATACTGTCTTTTATGCGTCGTGTTGCATCGTGCCCCGTAAACATTACCATGTCTGCATTTGTGATCGGAGAAACGACAAACAACAAGAGCTACTCTACATAGCTCAAAACTCGCGTTTGAATAGCCAGTGGCAAATTCTTTAAATATTAAAACATACTTACAGGCTGTGAGTCAGAAGTGCCAGACTGTCCTTGCAAAGTTGGAATTGCTCCACTTTATAGAAACAGCCTTTGTGCAAGCCAGCATTGTATGTGCTGCACACACTAATATTTGGGTTCTGGAACTGTGTTGTAAATACAACTTAATCCCTGATTTCTAGTTGTGTCCTATTTTGGAAGCCCAAACAAAGTAGTTTCGCATTCACTATGAAACAAACAGCATCTCCAGTACATGGTGCCGGCAGCAGCAACAATACTACAGTGAGAATAAACATCACACCCTCTTTCTTTGCGTATACATTTGGGCGGTGTTATGCAAATCTTCCCACACAGTGACGTAGACATGTGGGGGCATGTTTAAATGAGCCGTTTTAGGGGGGGCGTGGACGAGTCTTAACTTTTACAAAGAATATCTCTTTGGGTTTGAGACTTTCGTCTTTGCAACTTCTCATCTATGCACGAACAGATTGTAACACTCCAAAGAGTAAGGAAAACCTGAAATCGCATCATATGACCCCTTTAAAAAAGACTATCTGAAAATTTGCCAAAGTACTTATGCAACGAAGCCTGTTTCCACCACTGAATAAAAAATAAAAAAGGTATTTCCTAGTTTTCATCTTGCAATTCTGACTTTTTTCCCCTCATAATTGTGAGATCTCGCAATTGTGAATTATAAATTTAGAATTACAAGGTATAAACGGGCAGTTCTGACTTTTTTTAGAATTGCATGATTTAAACTCACAGTTGTGAGTTATAAAGTTGGTGTTGTGTGATATGAACTTTTTTGTCAGATTTGTGAGATATAAACTCACAAGTCAGAATTGCCAGACATAAACTCACAATTCTGACATATTTCTCAGAATTTCGAGTTTATATCTCGTAATGTGACTTTATAACACACAATTCTGAGTTAATCAGTCAGAATTGTGAGATATAAACTCACAATTCTGAGAACATAGCAGTCTTTTTCCACCCTCAGAACTAGACTTTATAATTCTCAATTGCATTTGTGAGAAAAAAAGTTGAGTTTTATCTCACTTTTTAATTTTTTTTTTATATCATGCAATTCTGAGAAAGAAAGGTCAGAATCTCAATTCTGAGAAAAAAGTCAGAATTGAACAAGAACTTGCAATTGAGAGAAAAAAGTCAGAACTGTGAGATAAAAAGTGGCAAGTACCTTTTTTGTATTTTTTTTTTATTATTCAGTGGTGGAAATGGGCTTCCATACTTATGTCAATCCAAAAAAACAAACAAACAAAAAAAACAACCCTAATAAAAGTATCTAATAATAAAAATGCATATTATCTAATAATAGTGGATATGGTCAACTTCACAGTCAAGTGGTCCAAAATAGTTCTTCATGATGTTTGACAGTGAAGTGACAATGGGAACCAGTTAAACCCTGGTTTCTCACACTAATCACCAATAACAACGTTTCATGTATGAGACCCTGCGAGTCTGTGATGAAGGGAGAGAAAATCTGTCTCTGTTCACCCTATTAAAGATCATTCACAATGATATTTTTTTCTGTTCCAATTCTTCTACCAGGCTTGTGTGTGACTGAAAGCTAATCAATGGGACAAGGAGTCTCTTGAACACACAAACACCTCCACTTTTTCCCCTCTCTGCCCTCTGTTCATTGATGTCCCCGTCTGTGATCTTGACTGATAGAGAGAGACAGGAAGAAAGAAAGAGAAAGAGGGAGCATGAATGTGGCTTTTAATAATGCAACAAAGAGCAGCCACACCTGTGGCGTAGAGGCCACAGCAGGATCAGAGACCGGCGAGGAGCCACTCTCCTGTGTGTTAAAAAAAAAATCTCCTCCCTCATAAAACTGACCTTCAGAAGCCCAGCAGAACACAGAACTGAGATGTCAAATGCAAACAGTTCGCTGATGCTACAACCCGAATTCCGGAAATGTTGGGACGTTTTTTTAATTTGAATAAAATGAAAACTAAAAAGACTTTCAAATCACATGAGTCAATATTTTATTCACAATAGAACATACAAAACATAATAAATATTTAAACTGAGAAATTTTACACTTTTTATCCACTGAATGAGCTCATTTCAAATTTGATGCCTGCTACATGTCTCAAAAAAGTTGGCATGGGGGCAACAAAGGGCTGAAAAAGCAAGAAATTTTGAAAAGATTCAGCTGGGAGAACATCTAGCAACTAATTAAGTTAACTGACATCAGTTCTGTAACACGATTAGCTATAAAAGGGATGTCTTAGAGAGGCAGAATCTCTCAGAAGTAAAGATGGGCAGAGGCTCTCCAATTTGTGAAAGAGTGCGTAAAAAGATTGTGGAATACTTTAAAAGCAACGTTCCTCAATGTCAAATTGCAATGGCTTTGCAAATCTCATCATCTACAGTGCATAACATCATCAAAAGGTTTAAAGACATTGGAGAAGTCTCTGTGCGTAAGGGACAAGGCTGAAGACATCTGTTGGATGCCCGTGGTCTTTGGGCCCTCACACTGCATCACTCATCGGCATGATTCTGTCATTGACATTACTAAATGGGCCCAGGAATTCTTCCAGAAACCACTATCGGTAAACACAATCTGCTGTGGCATCTGCAGATGCCAACTAAGGCTCTATCAGGCAAAAAAGAAGCCATATGTGAACGTGGTCCAGAAGCACCGTTGTGTCGTGTGGGCCAATGCTCATTTAAAGGGGTCATATAATGCCAATTTTCCACAAGTTGATATTATTCTTTAGGATCTTAATGAAAATCTGTAACATAGTCTGGTTAAAATTTTTCATTGGTAGTGTAAAAAACACCTTTTATACCCTGTCAAAAACAGCTCTTGTCAGAGCAAGCCATATTGTGTCAGTCTCCTTTAAATGTGAATGAGCTCTTCTGACCCCGCCCCTCTCTTCCACGCCGCTCTCTGAGGGACTGTTTACTTTAGCCACATTCATTGTGAAACTTGCTATTTAGCACATTATTAGGAAAGGCGATTTATAAAAATTCATTTAAAAAACCTTATACTCACTTCTTCTGTAGCTGAAGCTGGATCACGAATGATTCGCGTGAACATAGACGCATTTAGGTAGATCGAGGGGCGCATTCCCTTCGGAACCAAACCTAATCCTCTTCAGCCGCTCAGATGACGGGAGTAAATGACTACTGCTATGTTCATTATTACATCCAACAACAAAACACCTCAATCGCTTAGGAGTCATTCTTGTCTACATCTGCTCTGGCAGTGAAACAACTTATGATAGTTCACTCAGGGCGGGTCTGAGGTAAGACACCAGTGCAGTCTGTTCTGAAACGCTACTGTCAATCAAACTATCGTGGGAGCAGCCTTCGTCCGTGTGACGTCACACAGAGATCGGCTTGATTTGAGAAAGGGGTAAAGATTTTAGTATATTAAAAAAAAAAAACACTGAATGGATTTTTATCATTATAGGGTGGTTGTGTACACACATTGCCAACACATATTTCAGTTCAAACAACTTGTAAAAGTGCAAGTAGCATTATATGACCCCTTTAAAATGGACTGTTTCAAAGTGGAGAAGTGTTCTATGGTCAGACATTCTTGTTGGAAATCACGGACGCCATGTCCTCTGGGCTAAAGAGGAGGGAGACCTTCCAGTGTGTTATCAGCGTTTAGTTCAAAAGCTAGCATCTCTGATGGTATAGGGGGTGCATAAGTTCATACAGTATGGGCAGCTTGCATTTTTTGGAAGGCACTATGAATGCTGAAAGGTATTTAAAGGTGGAGCAACATATGCTCCCCTCCAGACGACGTCTATTTCAGGTAAGGCCTTGTGTATTTCAGCAGAACAATGGAAATCCACATACTGCAGCTATTACAACAGCATGGCTTTGTAGTAGAAGAGTCCAGGTGCTGAATTGGCCTGCCTGCAGTCCAGATCTTTCGCCTATAGAGAACATTTGGTGCATCATTAAACGAAAAATACGTCAAAGACGACCATGAACTCTTGAGCAGCTGGAAACCTATATCAGGCAAGAATGGGACCAAATTCCAACTCCAAAACTCCAGAAACTCACAACCTCAATGCCCTACATCTTCAAACTGTTTTGAAAAGACGAGGAGATGCTACACCATGGTAAACATGCCCCTGTCCCAACTATTTTGAGACTCGTAGCAGGTATCAAATTGGAAATGAGCTCATTTTGTGCATGAAATTGTAAAATTTCTCAGTTTAAACATTTGTTATGTTATCTATGTTCTACTGTGAATAAAATATTGGCTCATGTGATTTGAAAGTCTTTTAGTTTTCATTTTATTCAAATTTAAAAATGTCTCAACGTTTACGCAATTTGGGTTGTATTTGTGAATTTACATACAATCATAAGTAACACATTACAGTAAAGTCCCATTCATTAACATTACTAATAGTGTATACAAGCTTAAGCATGAAATTTTTTACATTGTCTACCTCTGGTATTTCAACATTGCAAAAATCCTGAGGAAAGCTGTTTGAAATGGTCATTATTTGTGCAGTTTGTTTGATGACACTAATGCTTTAGAAATTATAGTACACCTGTAACGGACAAGAACTGTTGACTCTGTTGACTGGGTGGGATGTGACCCAGACAGACTTGTATTTTAAGTTAAGTGTAATATGAACATATAAAAAATGTCTAGTGCCATTAGCGTTCCATCAGTCCTCTATCATTGACTACAGCTCTTCACACTGTACTAGTTCAGCAGTTGATCTCATCTGCAGTGTTCTAGTAAGACAATGTGAGTGCCGAAGAAAAAAACTGACACAAATGCATTTGTTGTTACAGTATCTCACAGAAGTGAGTACAGTACACCCCTCACATTTTTGTAAATATTTTATTATATCTTTTCATGTGACAACACTGAAGAAATGACACTTTGCTACAATGTAAAGTAGTGAGTGTACAGCTTGTATAACAGTGTAAATTTGCTGTCCCCTCAAAATAACTCAACACACAGCCATTAATGTCTAAACCGCTGGCCACAAAAGTGAGTACACCCCTAAGTGAAAATGTCCAAATTGGGCCCAATTAGCCATTTTCTCTCCCCGGTGTCATGTGACTGGTTAGTGTTACAAGGTCTCAGGTGTGAATGGGGAGCAGGTGTGTTAAATTTGCTGTTATCGCTCTCACTCTCTCATACTGGTCACTGGAAGTTCAACATGGCACCTCATATCAAAGAACTCTCTGAGGATCTGAAAAAAAGAATTGTTGCTCTACATAAAGATGGCATAGGTTATAAGAAGATTGCCAAGTCCTTGAAACTAAGCTGCAGCATGGTGGCCAAGACCACCTTAACAGGACAGGTTCCACTCAGAACGGGCCTCACCATGCTCGAGCAAAGAAGTTGAGTGCACATGCTCAGCGTCATATCCAGAGGTTGTGTTTGGGAAATAGACGTATGAGTGCTGCCAGCATTGCTGCAGAGGTTGAAGGGGTGGGGGGTCAGCCTGTCATTGATCAAGACCATACGCCGCACACTGCATCAAATTGGTCTGCATGACTGTCGTCCCAGAAGGAAGTCTCTTCTAAAGATGATGCACAAGAAAGCCCGCAAACAGTTTGCTGAAGACAAGCAGACTAAAGACATGGATTACTGGAACCATGTCCTGTGGTCTGATGAGACCAAAATAAACTTATTTGGTTCAGATGGTGTCAAGCGTGTGTGGCGGCAACCAGGTGAGGAGTAGAAAGACAAGTGTGTCTTGCCTACAGTCAAGCATGGTGGTGGGAGTGTCATGGTCTAGGGTTGCACGAGTGCTGCCGGCACTGAGGAGCTACAGTTCATTGAGGGAACCATGAATGCCAACATGTACTGTGACATACTGAAGCAGAGCATGATCCCCTTCCTTTGGAGACTGGGCCGCAGGGCAGTATTCCAACATGATAACGACCCCAAACACACCTCCAAGACGACCGCTGCCTTGCTAAAGAAGTTGAGGGTAAAGGTGATGACTGGCCAAGCATGAGCATCTGTGGGGCATCCTCAAACGGAAGGTGGAGGAGCGCAAGGTCTCTAACATCCACCAGCTCCGTGATGTCGTCATGGAGGAGTGGAAGTGGACTCCAGTGGCAACCTGTGAAACTCTGATGAACTCCATGCCCAAGAGGGTTAAGGCAGTGCTGGAAAATAATGGTGGCACACAAAATATTGACACTTTGGGCCCAATTTGGACATTTTCACTTAGGGGTGTACTCACTTTTGTGGCCAGCAGTTTAGACATTAATGGCTGTGTGTTGAGTTATTTTGAGGGTACAGCAAATTTACACTGTTATACAAGCTGTACTGTACACTCACTACTTTACATTGTAGCAAAGTGTCATTTCTTCAGTGTTGTCACATGAAAAGATATAATAAAATATTTACAAAAACGTGAGGGGTGTACTCACTTCTGTGAGATACTTTATATCATGGTAGGGACTTTCTCTGATGTTTTTTTTTTTTCATATTAAGCTAATTATTTTTGCAAATTTTTTTTTTTTTTTTTTGCTCTACAGAAACATTATTTTTTTTATTTATTTTAATTAAGCCATAATTTAGTCTCTTTATTAAAGCCAACCAAAATTGCATTAGCAAAAATTTTTGTTTTATAATGTGGCATATTTCAGTGATATTTACCGAGAATTAATTTAGGACAGGATTTTATTTGGTCTTGTAAAGTCTCTATATTATGGTTATTGGAAGGGAGCAGTTGAGAAATATATGGTTTTGTGATTTCAGCCAAAAAGGAAGCTTGTCTGAGAATTACATAGTAATTACATATTGATAAACTTTTTTTATTTTGGATAATGTACAATGGTAAGTTGTTTAAGACCAGTAATGTGTATAAGGAAAGTAAACACAATTTTATAAATGTAGATAATTTCACTGTAGATTATTTCAGACTATCATTATGGGGAAATTTGATTCCCACAAAGACCACCAAACCTGACCCATAATGTAATAAACACACATTCTAATTACTGACAGCCTGAGCCCTTAACAAACTATAAACTATATAGATGGAAAACACAAAAATACACACAACCTGACTGTAGACAGGTATTGAGAGGACAGCTCTGTAATTAAACAGCAACCTGCTGTCAAAACATTTCAGCATCACGACTTGAAACCCAAGAGACTGAATGTGTGAGTGTGTTTGTCTTGTCTCTGTGCCTGTCCTGGTGTGGTGCATTCAGACAGGTGTCAGTGTGTCTTTCTCGCTTTCTTTCTGTCTGGATATTGACCGTCTCTGGAAAGTGCAGTGAGCAGTAAATAATTTAGCCACTATCTTCTCTGAGAATCAGGGTGTAAGAACAGCAAACATCAAAAGATGAAAGTGAGACAGCAACTTTAAGTAGGTTTTCTTTAGAAAAGTGCTATAGTTAACTAACTTTTTCTGGTATGTTGCTCACTAGCATCTCAATGAAACTCAAACTCCACTTGTAACTGTAAAAATATTTTTTGAAGTTGTAAATAATAATAATAATAATAATAATAATAATAATAAACAGATTATTGCAGTAAGTTTTACAAGAAAATAGTATTTCAGTCTTTATAATTAAAATTTCAAATCTAATTTAGTGTGTCCCTAGTAAAGAAGTACCATATTTAAAATACATTTATGTCATACTAAGTATGGTTGAAATCTATAAATATATTAACTGGCATATCGCTTGAGACTTACTGATTTAAAAATTATAATTAAACTTTATTTGGAGTACTACTTGTGCACAATGTATATTTCTTAATATTAAGCTTAAAATGTGTTTTAATGTTAATATTCATGAGGATTGTATGTATTTGTAGTATACTTAGCATGAAATAAATGTATTTTAAATGCATTGTAGTATATTATTTTTCACTAGGGGTTACTTGCCATTTCTTTGTTATTATTTGTGAAATTATTTACATTTTGTGAGTGTTTTCAAATTTTTTTTTTAAGTAAATCCTACACTTTAACATAACTTAACACAAAAATATACCGGGGTCATCTTGAAGTTGTAACATGCCGATATCTTAATTTAGAAATATTAAGAATTATATTTCTATTTATTAAAACTGGCTACCCCAGTTTTAATAAATAAATATAATAAAATAAATAAATAAATAATACAAATTGGTTTAAATTATTTAAAAAATATATATATATATTCCTTTAATGCTACTTTTTTTGCTGTGATTTTGTGCCCCAGAATCTTGCTCTTATATCTTACCAACCGTAAGAAGCTAGTGCTATCTGTACTGGTTGCTGCACCAAATTTAGTCATCTGCATATAATTCATGTGAATCATGTATTAAAACATCAAATATAGCATGTGCAAATGAACGACACTATTAGTGGGCTAAGTTCATTAATAGAATTCCCCCCCTTAATGTCCTCCTATAGTACTATAGAGCAGCCTTGGAAAAACAAAGCTTATTTTATGGAGAAAGGTGAGAGGAAAGGGAAAAAAAGAAGAGTCCAGCAACACTTCCAGCACGTTCGTTTATGTCAAGAGGTTGGAAATCTAGTGACAGGGAGTCAATACCAGCAGCTGTAAATAACCATTTCCTCTATCTATCTATCTATCTATCTATCTATCTATCTATCTATCTATCTATCTATCTATCTATCTATCTATCTATCTATCTATCTATCTATCTATCTATCTATCTATCTATCTATCTATCTATCTATCTATCTATCTCTTTCTTCCTCATCTCTCTCGCACTCTCACTCGCTCCTCTTAACCTTCTTTTGAGAGATCCATTAACATGCGGGACAAAGAGCAGAATGTTCCTGTGGAATGTAATGACATTGAAGAGAGAGTCTGAAGCTAAAACTAGCAGCTCTTAAGGTTCATGAGGCCCAGGTGGGAACTAAGACACTGTTCGGATTCGGCTTTTTACAGAGAAACGAGACAAATGTGTGTCAAAACTCTACATCTTGCTGGTCTTTTACTGACATGTTTGGAGCAGAGGAAGTTTAATGTTTCCTGCTTGAAAATTCAAGAGGAAAACGGTCTGAAAGCAAAGCACATTATCATCAGATGGAAACTCAAAATACTAGCCATTTCAATTGTCTTCAAAAAAGCAAACAATTTTACTATCTCTCAGGTTTTTAATCTGTTTTAATCCTTTTTTATATTTTGTGAGCAGCTGCATCCAGGTGATATTTCTATGAAGCGATTTCAGTCGGCTCAGAATAGATTACTGCTGACATTTAACCGAAATGTGTTGGCTAATTCAGTCGAGGGCTTTAGAGAGCCCAGACGGGCCTGGCAGCGGACCAGATTCGCAAAGGACCGCAGAGCCGAGACGCATCGGGACATTAAGAGAATCTGATAGAACCTGTCCTTATTAACCCAGTAGCTGAAAGGGAGCAGTGGAAGCTGTTTTCCAGGATTTTCATGAAAAAAATCTGCTTGCAGACCACCGATGAATTATGGGTAAAAGCTTTCTCAGTGATCTTCTGATTACACTGGAGATTAACAGTCTGAGAGCGGATTCACTTTGATAAATCTGACCAGTGCTGGAGTGGTTTAGCAGTACGAGGTTATCTGCATAGGGCATGAACGCTATGAATCTGAAAATAGTTGAAAAGTTTTCATACAGGTATGCGTGGCCTAAATTCAATCATCTTCATGTTTGAGGTTACAGTTTATCATGCAAAACTGTCATAAATGCTGATTGTCAGTTTCATCTTTAGACACAAGTCATTATGTCATTATACAATTTCTGGTCTCGTTTTTGACTTTCCTGCAAGTCTTACTAAACCTTGCCACACTGACTTTGATATGATAGATAGATTGGATATAAAAATCCATTTTATCTATCATATTAAAGTCAGTGTGGCAAGAACCAACAGGCAGAACAACATAATTGTATAATACCATACAAAAATTAGCCTAGAACTCATGACTGTTTGTCAATAGGTTTATGTATTATTATTGGCATATTTTGCTTTTTTTTTTGTGTGTGTGTGTGTACGTATGTATATATATATACAGTATATATATATATATATATTTATTAATGGTTAAAATTCCTTAATGTTTTTTTTTAAATTAAAATATAGGTTTAATATGTAGCATATTCAAATAGCATAACATAGCGTATTCAAAGCATATGGAAAATTATTTATTACTGTGTACAAGATAGACAGTGAGGCATTAAGTACAAAATAGCAAACAAAAACAAGAAGAAATGTGAGAAATAAAACAACATGTCCTGTGCATTAAAAAAGAAAGAGAATGTGAGAGAGAGACAGAGGGTGAGGGAGAGATGCTTGGATAACAGACTGGAACGTGGACAAGAATCCTAACAGGAAGAGATGACAGATCCAACACAGGCCCAGAGTCCAAATGTATAAGCTCAGAATGAAACAGAAAACCAAAAGCAGAACAACTGTCTGTCTGCAGAATGTAAGACAGCACAGCACTAAAACTGAGTCCAACAGGTTAGTCTTTCTCTCTGTCTCTCTGTTGGAAGCCATGACCTTTCAGCAGTCTTTCTCTCTCTCTTTCTCTCTCTTTCTGTGAGCAGACTCCCACTTCTGAACCATTCATCAATCTTGCTGTTTGTTATTTTGCTTTTTTATTCTTTATGATCTGCTCCTGTATTTTAGCTCTTCGCTGTTCTTTGTTTTTGTTTTTTATTGTTGTGCTCTGATTCTGTAATCTTCAGACATAATCTGTGCATAGCAATTCAAATAAAATAGTTAATAAATATAGTCTAATAAATAGGCTATATTGTTCAAAAGAGCTATTTAATGTAACACTTATAATGTAATTTTCTATACTGTAGTATTATTTTATATTATAAATTATGATTTACAATTTCAATGGTAATATGTAATGTATTTTTTATTTATTTTATCTTTTTAAACAGTTAAATCAGTCAAAATGTTAGTAAACAAACGTATCAGTTTCATTATGTGATGGGCATTCTGCAGACCTGTTTATCTGCAACTTTGTTTTCAAGAAATGTTACTCTGATGGTACACACACAAACACATTCACATTCAGAGAATGCTCTCTTTCTCTTTCTAGCTCACAGGTTAAGTCTTTTTCAAGTCCAATGCTGCTTTATTTGTATGACTGTCAAACCACAGCAGTGCAAAGCACTGTAGCGTAATCTATGACTTAAACAGCAGAAATAATTTAATAAATAAAGTACATATAAATGTATTCACAAGCATGC
The DNA here is from genome assembly GCA_036784905.1 of Acrossocheilus fasciatus. Classification (NCBI taxonomy): domain Eukaryota; kingdom Metazoa; phylum Chordata; class Actinopteri; order Cypriniformes; family Cyprinidae; genus Acrossocheilus; species Acrossocheilus fasciatus. The sequence goes on along the minus strand of CM071945.1, from coordinate 15,045,395 downwards.
AAAGAAATAACATTAAAAGGAAGAAAAATTCGTATGTTTAGAAAACAAATTGTGAATGCACTCTTTGAGATTATGTATGCAGTGTGGGTGTATAGCATAAATCTCCACAAAGGGAATTTTTCTATTTTGCATAGTTTAAAAAGTAACTGGTAAGTTTTAGAAAAGTTGCCTCCATTTAGTACATTTATGGCTATTTGTACGTAAATCTTTATGAATACTTAGGTTTAAACGTGACACGTTTGTGACCGTAACACTGAAGGTGAGTTCAGTACTCACACAATCCCATAGCGGGACTCTCATTTATCAGAGAAATTATTTGACAGAGAAACCTTTCCTGAGAAAGGACCAAATTAATTTCTAAATGAAATCCAAATGGGACTAATAAAAGTTTGATTAAATGTAAATGCTGCCTTCCGAACCTTGGTTTTCACCAAACAATTGGACTGAGACCCCCTGAAAAGGTGGGTCTTGGTCCACTTCCAAACAATATATATTATGATATAAATATATTACCCTTATGCCTTTTGTTTAGTATATTTAGGTGTGTTGTTAAAAATGTCAGTGTGAACACTAAGTAAACCAAGATTTCTGGTCCAAATGAACCAAATGTAAACGCCCTCATTTACTGATTTCTGTGTGTCATCACAGTGGCCTCAGCTTATTTGCCAATCATACAGAACAGAACAGAATAAATAGTTATAAATTAGGCAAATGTGTTAGCAGCATTGAATAAATGCAGAATAATTTACTATAAATACAACAAAATCAACATTCTGTGATCCTCAAAGAACTTGTAACATTTATATACTTCTAGTTGTTGTAGATGCCTTTAATACCTTGGCACTGTATGTTTCAGCGTTTATCTAAACTTATAAAAATGTATGTATGCTAATAAAACACTTAACGTGCAAATACTGTACCTATGCATACAAATGAGATCGTGTTGCTCTGACAGACAAGTAAATAGGATAATAGAGAGCAATATAAGGCTAATAGAGATTCTGAACGTTCTCTGATTTATTTTAATTAGTATCGCCACTATTACCTCTGCTCTCTTTGTCTAACCTACAGACGACTGTCTTTCTCCGTTTCTTTCTTTCTGACTGTTTCTACCATGCATTTTGCATGAAAGTAAAGTAACCTCTGTTTGAGTTTCAAATTGAGCACTCAGCTCTTTCATCTCGATTAGACCGCACTGACTTTTCTTTTTTGACCCTTTTTATTCATCCATATCTCTCTCTCTCTCTCAATTTGGCTTTAACTCTGAGCTGTTCTGTGGCGTGTATGATTATTTTTTATTTTTAGTGCTGTACCACTCTAGTAATGTGTGTGGCTGTGTAGGAAATCATGGCCTATGGCTCAATATTAATCCAATAGATGAAAACATTGGAGCGACCCTGCATTTTCCTGTTTTAGCTGTATGAATGGAGTGTGTGTGTGTGTGTGTGTGTGTGGGAGGACCAAAGCACAGAATCTGAACTGAAATAAATCACACGCCGCTTACAGCTGCCAAAACCACACGATTGTGAACGTGAGCTCACATGCGCACACGCACACTTATGGTGGAGGGTTTAAGTCAGGATAATCACTACGGGAGAGAGAATTTCACAGTTTCGGTTTCTAGCCTGTTAGTGCATTTCCGTTGGATTTTTCTTCTTATTTGCGGTACCAAAAGGTTTTCACTTTCTATCAGATCAGAAGATTACTGTAAAACGCACCTTTCCTCAAGACATTACTTGAATTAGACATACGCGGAGCGTGAGAGAGCTGTGTGCATGTGAGAACTGCATAATGAAGAACACTTTTGTTAGAGATGTGAGAGTCTACAGGTGTAAAACAGGTGTGTGTGTTCTGAGCTTTGAAGGGGTGCGAGATCAGCCTGAAATATCAGCAAGATGTGTTTTGGCACAGATGACATCATTATTCTCAGTTTTGAAAGTTGAGTTCAGACAGGGAAAAAGAGAGTCCCTGGCAATCTTTTGTTTTTATCGCATGCATTATTGATGATGCATAGATTCACTTTTCAGTATACACTGCTGCTTTACTGTTCTCAAAGGTTTACTGTCATCATTTTCTTACAATATTAATATTTATATGTGCTGGTTCACATAGAGTGTTCTTCACTAGTGAGTGTTGTTAGTCTTGCACAACATGACTTGCATACCAACATAAACATGGCAATAGCTGCCAAGAACACACAGTCATGCACCATATAGTGGCACCACTTATTATGGAATTCATATTCTTGAATAGAATGTATTTGTGAACTGAATGTACTGTTTTTGGACACCTAATTGCATTTTATTTGAAATGAAATGAAATGTTATTATAGGTTAAATTAATATTAAATGCAATTATCTGTACTTTAGAGTTTTCTTATGATAAGTAGGACTTACTGTATAGTAAATACATCATTATATGTTATTACATAATTATTTTTGCAGTCTTGGTAAATTATGGTTGAAGTGCACTGCAGAATGTACAGACAAGTATTTGTGGTTACTAAAATACACTTTGATGTTATTTTTATTGAAACTTTTATATATATTGTAATTGCACGTATGTAATGATGCAGTTGGAGTTTAGTACATTTGAAATAACTCTAAATGTAATATAAATTAGCACGCTACAGTTAAAATTATAATCAACTACTTTAGTACATGTCTTTTAGTATGTTTGTCAATGCATTAAACCAACTCTATTTAAAGCACAAAAAATATTAAAGGACCTTTAAAATTGTTTTTATATAAAGTAAAACTTTTAAGTTGACACTATTACAAAGTACACTCTTGAACAGTGCACTTTGTAATAAGGTCAAATTAAAAGTGTGTGTGTTATGAAAGTGTGTTATGAAAAGTAGTGAAAGTTTATACTATTTTTAAGTACACTTAAGTGGAATTTTATTTAAATAATAGGTAATACTTTATAATAGAGAACACACATTCACTATTAACTATGACATTTCCCTAAATAAACTTCCAATTTGCTGCTTATTAATAGTTAGTGAAGTAGTTGTTAAATTTAAGTATGGTGTAGGATTAAGGGATATAAAATATGGTCATGCAATATAAGGCATTGGTTTATAAAATACTAATAAATAGCCAATGTGCTAGTAATATGCATGCTAATAAGCAAAGTTAATAGCGAGAATAGGTCCTTAAAATAAAGTAATATTAAAAATAATATTTAAAATAATATTATATTATATGCAAGTAAGTACTTCTTTTTCACAAAGAATTAGTTGCCAATAATATGAAACATTTCACATACATTTTTTTTTTTTTTTAGATTAAACCAATACATCATATGTTGTTATGTTGTGTTGCATTGTGTTTGGTAGACATCCACAAGCTGGTGTAAAGTCATTAAAAGTAGCTAAGAAGGTTAGTTCTCAGAAAAGGTCTAGAATAATTTGTTTGCAGATGCCACTTGGTATTTTGTTATGTAATGTAATGTAATGAAATTCATACATTTTAAATTTGACTCAAATACTTTTTGAGGCCACTGTAAATCACATAAATGGCCCTGCGGTATGACAGCACCACATACTCTCCAACCAGGAGGCTGTGCACGGCAATAACCTGTTGAACCTTTGGTTAATATCCCAGACTTCAAAATCGAGTTATAACTAAACAGCACCCATGAGAAGTTTCCCGAAAATATTAAAATGGCTCTGGGAAAGAACAGAGTGGAGATGATGATGACTCTTCTGATGGCTGTAAATGGCTGATGGATTCGTTTTACAGGCATCTGTTCAGTTCAAGTCTCAAGTATGACTCTCTGGCCAGAGGATGTTTCAGCCTGGAAAGATTATGTGAACAAAACCCACACTGTCAAGGATCTTTCTACTCTGAGGTTCAGCTCTGGAAGAGCACATGAAATGATGGGTTCAAACATTCTCTCTCTGTTTAGAGAGAAGTGTTGCTTCCTGTCCTGAATGAAACCACCGCTGTTAGCACAATGTGAGAGCGGCACTTACCTGGATGGAGGTTCAGATGACTCACAGCATAGAAAGAATACAAGACTGTGAGGTTTCATCCTGTAAATGAAAGTAAGTACTCTGTAAAGTTTTAGAGCTCGTTCTTTTGAGGATTGACTACTTTTCTAGGTTGATGAACGTCTGGTTATGCATTTCTGCTTTGCTAGATTTTGGCTTCCTAGTTTTTGACATACGGAAATCAAACCAGTTATGCTGACATGCCTAATGTTTATGTTGTTTTGACAGTTTAATATTATTTCTGCCCTCTGTTGATGTATTTCATTTTAAAACACTAAGTTTGGGCAGGGCTTGTCCCATGATGCTTCCCAATTCGTCTATTTATTCTTTGTCAAAACAATATGAATTATTACATGCATCCTGTCACAGTAAACTGGCCTGTCAATCATCTTGTCACAGTTAACGTCCTCATATACACACTCAACAATACACAGCATGTTTGAACTTTCTCACGTTTGTAGTTCTGAACCGAATTGTCCTTCAAAGCATTGGGTTTTTTTTAGCCATAAGAGTGTGCATGGATCTGCACTCCGAAACTCCACCAGAAATAGAAGTCCATCTGAGTATCTTTGGGATACTCATTTCAACATACTATCATTTGGGACACAGTAATTCTAATCTCGGATACTATTTAGGGCGGATAGCATGTGAATTGGGACGCAGGGCCTTTTTTAGGCTTTAGTTACATCATAGCCATTAACAATCATTTTCTAGTGAGTTGCAGGTGAGGGACATTATTCTTTTAGAAGCATCTGATTGGATAGTAGTGCAGGATGACTCATCAATATTTTTCGTCCATTATTTACAATTTTAATACTCAAAGTGTGTATAACAAAATATGTTCAAGTCAGTCTTTCAAGTGATCTTTATGTGGTCTTGGACGTCCCCATGGATGTCTATTTTAAGTGCAATTATGGTACAGGAGATTTTTTTCTATTTTTATGGACTGAGAGAGTCAAAATGATTTAATAGATTGAATTATAGAGCTTAACTTGTATATAGCCTGCAATATTCCTTTAAATCCAGAAAGTATGTGTTCATCCCACACATACCTCTGATCCCCACTGTTACATAACTTACACTGGACTTATCCCACATTACAGCACTGCACACACACACACACACACACACACACACACACACGCACGCACATACGCACGCGCGCACACTCACACACACACACACTCACTCACACGCACACACACACACTCACTCACACGCACACACACACACACTCACTCACACGCACACACACACACACTCACTCACACGCACACACACACACACACACACACACACACACACACACACAGACAGACACACACACACGCAAGCGCGCACACTCACACACACGCACTCACTCACACGCACACACAGACACGCACACACACACACACACACACACACACACACACACACACACACACACACACACACACACACAGAAGTTTGTAATAGCAATGCAAGCACAAGCTGATTTTTAATACATCCTCAGAAAAAGTCTGGGACAAAAAGGTGAGAGGTTCAGAAGGTCTGAGTATGTGAATATGGCAGTTTGCTGTCTGCTTGACTAAACACCAGAGAAATCACTTCAGCATAACTGACTTAACTTTTTCTAAAAAAAAAAAAAAGATAAATGAACACAAACTTTCCCCTAATTCTACGTACCCATTATCACAACAATTCTGTGAATATTCGTAATAGCTTGGCATTAAGTGAAAGATAAAATTCAGCTAAATTTCACTTCTTGTCTCTTCTAAGCTTTTATCAGAACTGGAAAGCCTCTAACGCGGCAGAGTGGATTTTGCGTAAGACATAAGAGTTTTACCCTGTTTGACCCTCTTAAAATCCATGTCTTTTGTATCAAAATCAGATCTGGGAAATCGTTTGGCTCAGTTGCAAGCAGTGTATGCTAACTTGCAGATTATTAAAACCATAAGCTGTCCATTTCAGTAATAAAATGAAGGTTTTTAGCCTTGTCATGCAAAGATTATTGTCAAACCCACCCAAAAGAGAATGCTACAGGCAGAACTAGCGCTAACATGCTAATGCCTCTTACAACTCTCCATTTACTGGATTTTAATTTACTAAATTCTGGGACACTGATGACATAAAATTAAGCAAAGCATAATTATTTTGTAATTATTATATTATATTATATTACAATTCATCTTTAATTCCTAAAAACTTGCAGGATTGTTGTGAGATTAGTAGAAAAATACAATTAAGCAAGGCACAAAATTGATATTACATGATGTTATTATATGATATGATATTCTAAAATTATATTATACAATATTTAATCTTTTCATTTCATCATCAGTTCCTACAAACTTAATTATTATATTATATTATATTGAGTTATATTATATTATATAATTCAAATATGAAATAATACATTTATTTCTTTAAATTTTCTTGTGATCTCAAATTGTTCTTTAATAATTAAAAGCTTGAAGTATTGTTTAACTTTTATGCACATTAGGAATGATCATTAAAAACTGAATGATGTTTAATAAAAGAAAACAAGGCTTGTTCTTTATGTATTCACACTTGAGCTCGTCCTCCAGGGCACTTGAGAGACTTAAGAGGGCATGACAACATTTCCAGTAAGTGAATCCAGGGAGCAGCTGATACTCACTGGCTTTTATAGTGCATTCTGGGAATTTCTAGAAAGCTTTTTGACCCTAGAAATGACCTACTCTCCAGGTAGGGCACTTACCACTGAACTAGGGAGTTGATTGAGACACACCCGGCATCTTGAAAGACCTCCGTTACGAGCATCAACAGCGCCGATAGCACTCCTACATCACAGAGACGTCTATCTGATGTGTGCGTTTTCATCTGGAAGATGTTATTTTTAGAGCGTGTTCTCATCTGCAATACGTCACTACGACACTCCCAGTTGATGTGAGAATGGCATTGAGCAGATGTTTACACAGCGATTATGAATCAGACTGTGTGAGAGTTTTCTGTTTTGACACAATTATGACACATAAACTAGAACTCAGTGTTTCTGTATGTGTACATACTAAACAGGAACACAGAATGGCACATCTCCAATTCAATACAGCGACTGAATGCGTCTGATCCCACCCATGTTAACGTTAACAATGTTGCCAGACAGATCTATATTTGAAGTGGAAATAGGATGAGACACAGTTATCTTTGTATTGAGCATGAGGGCAATACAATTCCAGGCTGTGCCATTTCCTGAACCCATCTTCTCCCATGGGCCTGCTGCTGGTGAATATGAAGCGTTGTATGTGCTGATCTCTGTCAGGCTGCGATAATAGTCGCATGTATCTGTCCGTCTATCAGGACACATTTCATTTTCAGCTTTTGTCTGAGCACAAGCCTCATTTTAAAGATGAAGATCTAGTAAAGATGCTTGGAGGTAAATATACAATAGGTCAGAAGTATTAGCGAAGCACTCCTCTCTTTTTCCTGAGAAGAAAGAAAGAAAGAGGTATATAAAAGGAAAGCGGGCTAAGCTGTGTGCTATTTTTAGCTTCCCCTATCATTAGCATGTTCTTAACTCTCAAAGAGCATGAGTCTGAAATAAACATCCTCAAAACCTTACCAGCTCCCTCTGGAGATCATATGCTTCACAGAAAAAGAAAAAAGACCTCAGCTAAGTCCGCTGCGCACTGTGATTTTTTTTTATTTTTTACCCCTCTTCTTTTTATGATTGTCGCTTGTCAGATTGTACGATATGACCTGAGCCAAGGCAAACTATTACACATTAATGCTCTTTTGTGTCAGACTGTACGATATACATCTCAGGGCCTTGGTCGCGATTGACACCGTCGGCTGGGCGATCAATTGTGTCACGTAGCAGACAGCCTAATTTACACATGAAATTGAAATGGTGCCATGCGAATCCAAGCAAGCCTCGGCAGTAATGTTTTGCTTTAAAAAGAAAACAAAGAGTCAGTGTCTGGGCCAAAGAGGACGTTTATGGTCTGCTGATTTTTCTGATTGAACTCAAGGACATTTGGATAACATGATCAATATATGAAAGCACTGTATGTTGCATGTAGGATGGATGAGCTACATGTCTCTTTCTTTTTTGTTTAGCCTGTGCAATTACATGCTCACCTGCACTTTAGTTACTGTCTGTCGATAAAATCATTTGAATGTACATTATGCTTTTCATTAACAATCGTCCTACATTGGAGCTTCTACAGTGATGAAGTCAGGCAGGTTCTGCTGCAGATCAAGAGCTCTATTATGAATAAAGACTGAGAGTGACAGTGAGAGGTTTGAAGTTTGGAAGTTCAGAGGAGTCAGTGATTATTGCAACACTGAGAACAGAGATGCTGTATGTTTGCTCTGAGCTGTTTAATGGGCCAAACACCAAACAAACCCAGAGACTGATGAAAGGATGAGTGCTTTAGAGGATTTAATGTGCTGAATTTTTGAGCTGATGGCATGCAAACTGCAGTACTACATAAGGATTTGAATGTAAAAATCCCGCTGCATCAACAAGTTTCAGCAAACATGTAAAATCATGTTGCAGCTTTCAGATATCACTACTTAAATGTAAACACATAATCATCAAAAATCTGTTTCTAAATGTAGAGTTTTAAATTGTATTTAAATCATTTAAATGATTATAATAATTATATAATTATAAAATATTCAAATATAAATACTCAGAAGTTTGGGGTCTGTAAGAGTTTCTTACTGTACGTTCACCAAGGCTGCATTTATTTAATCAAAAATACAGTATAAACTGTTGTATTGTAAAACATTATTACATTTGAACTGATTTCTGTTTTAATTATTTTAAAATGTAATTTATTCATGTGATGCAAAGCTAAATGGCAGCAGCCATTACTTCAGGCTTCAGTGTCACACGATCCCTCAGAAATCATTCTAATATGCTGATTTAGTGCTCAAAAACATGTATGAATTTTCAATGTTTAAAACGTTTTTTTTTTTTTTTTATTTTTTTTACAAAATTTAAAGCAGCACAAACTGTGATACATATTTTTTTTTCAGGATTCTTTTTGAATAGAAATTTCAAATGAACAGCAGTTATTTTAGATTAAAATCTTTTGTAACGCTGTAAATGTCTTTACTGTCACTTTTGGTCAATTGGCATCCTTGCCATGAGAAAGTATTAAATTTTCTTTAAAAAATCTTACTGGCCCCAACTTATGAACAGTATACTGCACATAAAATAACAATTTATAGAGAAATATTATTTCTAAAAGAAAAAAGTAAAAAATAATTATTAGGTTTATAAAATAACCTAAAAAAAAAAAAAAGATATATTCACAATATAACCTGGCATCCGTCAACCTCTTTCAGGTTCTACAGGTTGCAGAAATAATTTGACAGTCTGCAGCTGAATCCATGTTAAGCAGCTTTTACTGATGCTAATGTCTCCTGAATGGCTGCCTGTGGCAGAGCTTAAACACATTGATTCAACTTCCTTGCACAGTATGTTGCTAAATGTGTAGTTTTGCATTCAGATTTAGCCTTTATATTTAGTATTTAAAGTTTAAATGAAACTTTTTGATTTTTGGTAATGTAAGTTCTTATAAACTAACTTTGTAGGTAATGCTCTTAGAGCATAAAATATGACATTTCCAAATTGCATATTTTTAACATTTGTTCCACTAAATCTAGCAAAATTCAGAAATTAGTTTGCAGAGCAATCCATCTTTCATGTCTTATACGTGAGCTGCACACTTTAGTAGAAAAGAACACATTGACTGAAAATAAAACACCTTTTTTGCAGTTTTTTCCCTCCCTCTGGCAGTACTATTTTTCAAAGTCAGTTTGAAATGTCCATATTTCAATTACTATTGACTCTTTTTTATGTTTCTACTTTTTTCCTTTTGTACCCGTTTTGTTGTGCCAAAGGTTAAAATGTAGCTTGACAGTATGTCAGAAATGACTGAATGCCAGTGGCTAATGAATCTAAATAGTGTAATTTAATTATAGACTGTAATGAAAACATATTTAAATAATCTCTTCTCTAGGGTGTCTGGAATGAGCAAAATGGCCTTAATATCTGTGTTAATGTAAAAAAACAAGCCTCCTGCAGTACAGACATGTGATTCGTTCTAATCTGTCAAGTACACCATCAGACAGCACAGCGTCTGACATTGAAACAGCCGGAGTTGAGCCAGAGTTGCCTTGAGCAGAATGAATTTACCATAATCTAATAAGAAAGTTATTACATTTCCTTACAACATAAATCACTGTTAGCAACAGCAGTATCAACATCCCCGCAAACACACACAGGCAGAGGAAGTCATCTATGGAGAAAACGTGAGCCCCTCTGTGAATCTCTACTGAACAAATGAGAAAGAAACAGCATGATGTTACAACTGTGCAAACACGTGCTGGCTGAGGAACATCAACAGAGCAAGAATAAATGAGATTTCATTTCTAATAACAGCATTAACTAATATGAGTACAACCTTATTGAGCTCTTAGAAGAGAGATCAATCTGTGGCAGGACACACTGTTAGAGGGGCTATGGGGTGGGACACGTGCTTCTCAAGAGGGAGAGCCGAGGACATGCAGTACAAATACCTTTTTTTCAATGTGACCGACCTCCTTTACAGGGTTGTGCACCATTTAGAACTGAATTAAAGGAATAGTTACCGTAAAATGAAAATCCTGTCATCATTTACTCACCCTCACGTCTCTTCAAATCTGTATGACTTCTTCTGTGGAGTATAGAAGATATTTTGAGAAATGTCTCATTGTCATTGACTTAAATTGGAAGTCAATGTTAACCAAAATGGTTTGGTTTCAAACATTATTCAAAATATCTTCCTTTTTGTTCCACTGAAGAAAGTCAAACAGGTTTGAATACAGGGCTGTTAAATGACTAACTGCAAATAATGACATCCAAAATAAAAGTCTGTGTTTACATAAAAATGTGTGTGCACTGTGTATAATTATCATGTATATAGAAATACACACACATAGATGTGTGTGTGTGTGTGTGTGTATATATATATATACACACACACACACACACACATTAGGGGTGGGAATCTTCAGGCACTTCATGATCCAATCCGATTCGATTCCGATTCTGGGAGTCACGATCCGATTCCAAAACGATTCTTGAGTTACATTTTTTCCCCAATTAATTATTCTGCTGTGCACATACATCTTTCCAACTTTACATGGAGTTTCTATGCGTTTTGTTTATAGTTGGAATAGCTGTGTGTCAGTATTGGCATCTTAAAAGTAGGGGTGTGAATCTTGGTTACGATTATCATTATCAACTCAATAATCACGATGCGTCACAATTCTCAGTTTTCAATATTACTGCACATGGCTACATTTTAATATAAATTTTAAATCAAATTTATTTTGTGCAACATTTACTTTATTTTTATTTTTTATTATATAAGCAGGCTACTTTTTAAAACAATTACTTATTTAAAATAAGTGTTCTTTAAGTATCCGAAAGCAGAGATGGAAACTCGAGTCTGCAACTTCGACTTGAGTCGCACTTAAGTTGCATAAATAAAGACTTGGGACTTCACTTGGACTCGTGAACAGCTGGCTCGAGACTTGACTTGGACTCGTGACTCGTGAGACTTGTAAAAAATGCAAGTCATTTGGTATGGGAGTTTATATGAATGTATCTCTGAGGGGAACTGACTGTCTTTAGAAAAGTTTAGATGGTATTTTGTTTTCATCTTGCCTCTGTATAATGCATATTAAAGTAATGTTCATAACCGCAGCGCTGCTTTGTTTACAGCTGCAACCAAGGAAACAATGTTTAATTGCTGTTCAAGCGCCACCTGCCGGCAGAAAGTGAGTCTGCATTAATTCAGCCCGTCTGCTGTTTTGTTTCATGCAGATGTTTTATGTCGAATAGTTTCACAAAACTAAAGTCGGACCATTTTGTTTTTGCTTCAAATTTCGAAATTATACAATCCAATTTAGATTAAAAACTGCTCATGTATGCAGCCTCTTTGTTTGGATAGAGTTGTGGTTTGTTTGGATTGAGTTGTGGAACACAGCGGTTGCCTCTAATTTTAAATTGAAAAAGAGCACAGACAAAGTCTTAGTTTGTTTACATGAGATTTCTTTCATTTGTGTTATTCATTTGATTGATTGGGGTTTGTTTTAAAATTTCAATTTAGTTTTTTGTTTGGCATATTTCAATTTTACAAAGAAATATGAAGCATTTCGTCTGACAATTAATAAATGGACACCTTTTCATTTCAATTTTTTTTATTCTTTTGAGAAAATTATATTGTGAAATCAGTATTTCAAAACCGACTTAGCCTCAATAACTAGCTGAAAGAACTGTTGCTAATAAATAGAACAAAACTTGAGACGTGACTAAGACTTCACCTCAAAGACTTGAGACTTGACTTGGACTTGGACCTCAGAGACTTTTGAACATGTCTGTCCGAGAGACAATAGTTATGGGTCTTTCTTTTTTCCCTCAGCATTATTGCCGTTTGATTATTACTGATGAGATCATAGCTTTGACAGCTTTAACAGGCTGCATTCAGACTAATGCACAGATCTACTGTATTTCGATATATCAGATGTTTTGTCCTGCTCTAAAAACATAACTGACTGTGTGTACATCAATTTCGTATAAAAGTATTCGAAAATGCATGTGCATTTAACCGCAGCCGCAATCGAGCTTCAGGACAAACAAACACAAAGTGCACGTGAAAGTCTGTCAGTGCGTGAGTTTCGTGCATCTAATAGTACTGCATTCCGAGTGGCGTAAATTAATGCATATCTAAGGCATATCTAAAACACGGCGGGTGGAAGCACACACTGTCAAGCAATGTCCACGCGTCTCACAGCGCAATTTCTGTGCAATGAAGCCTGTCTCACACGTGCCATATGTGGGGAAAAAAAACACACACTCAGAATCTGAATCTGAATATTTCAGAATCGATTCAGAATCACTGAAGAGAGAATCGCGATGCATCGGAGAATCGATTTTTTCTCCCACCCCTAGTATATATATATATATATATATTTATACACACACACACACACACACACACACACACACACACACACACACACACACACACACACACACACACACACACACACACACACACACACACACACATATTCATGTATATATTTTAGAAAAAATATATTTATGTATAAAATATGTATACAACATTATATTATATATAATATAATGTTGTATACATATTTTATACATAAATATATTTTTTCTTAAATATATACATGAATATGTGTGGATTTATATGTACATAAATATACACAGTGCACACACATATCATATGTTTTATCATGTAAACACAAACTTTTATTTTGGATAAAATTAATTGCAATTAATCGTTTGACAGCCTGATTTAACTTAAAGTTCAATTTGTGAATTTGAATCGAACAGGCTGAAATGTTCAAATTGAAATATTTATAAAAGTGAAATGGAATGAAACTCGAAGAAATGTTTAAGTTCTGTAAATTAATTTTTAGTAAATTATATTATTTTTAGTATGAATTACCCATGCACATGAGGTATTTTTATTTGTTTTTAATAATAAATTGTATTTAATTAAAATTCATTTATTTCAAATTATTTCAAATTTTATTTATATTATATATGTACTGTATGTGTGTGTGTGTGTGTGTGTGTGTGTGTGTAAAAACATTATCATACTGAACCCAGTATGATTAGACTCTGTGTAACTGTGTTGAATATCTTTAAATTCCAATTCAGTAAATTCCTCTTTGTATTACTCAATTTAAATTCTCATGAACTGAATTCTAACTTCAAAACTCTAAACTGAAAGGGAGGCAATTCTTAACCTCTGAATTTAACCCAGCCCTGTTTCTTTTCATAGCTCTCAGTCGGCAAGAATATTATATTATACCTTCTATATGTACATCAGGCCAGGAGATGCATAAAAGAAAGTAAGAAAGCACTTGTGATGTTTCTGAGGTTTCCACGGTAACCATATAAAGAGTGTCATCCAGTTCTCACATTGTTTGGGTGCATTATGCGCATCCTTTTTGTGTTTATGTATGTGCGCCATGCATCTACGATGATATCTGCGAGAGAGTGGAAGGTAATGAGAAAACAGTAGGAAAGATGAACGGAGAAATCAGGGATAAAGAGTTCGCAGCCAGGGCAATAATAAGAAGAGATGAGAAAGGGATGAAGGAAGAGAATCCTGCAAACAGATGGATAAAAAGAGACAGCGTTATTGCTCCGGATCTGCGGGCGGCGTCACACGTCTCTTCATAATGCTGGAGCACAAAGCCAGGAGAGCAGAGGCTGACCCTGAATCAGTGCTTCAAGACGTATTCCAGCTGTATGATCCCTGCAGCTGTCTGGCGGTCAGGGTTAATGTGCGCTCTATAAATAAGCAGCGTTTGGCATTTGATCAACATCTTTTCTCAGAGGTATGTGATCTCGGCAGGGCTCCAGTCATTACGAGACCACAGACAGACGCGCTCAAAGACAGGTACACGCTCGCGATCCGCACACACACACACACACACACACACACTCTCTCCTCACCTCTCGGAGAGCACGACAAACGACCAAAGCTCCTCTGGGAACGCCTGTTGCTAGGACATGAGAGATTACCAAGCAATCAGATTTACAAAATGACATAATAGCTTTATGGCGGAGAAAAAAACATAAAAGGAGACGAAGAGAGGGAGAGGAAAAAAAACGACAATTCGTCTGTCTTGAGGGACATGTGCTATTATGAGAAGATGTAATGCATGAGATGGATCTCCGTCAGAGCTTGTAAACCCACAGGATGACAATCATACCTCACATCCTCTCCAGCGCAACGAGTTTAGCCACTTCTGTGCAGCTCTAGGCCACCACGCGATTACTAAAGGATCAGCCGAGACCCTTCAGGGAGCTTCAGTTCTTACTCATTTCTTGGGATCAGATGATATAATCCCTGATGCACAAACAGTTTGACTGAACCCAGATAGCTGGATGGTGCCACGCATACACCAATACACGAGTGCCAATGCAAGCTCCATAAGCAGCTGTTGGGAAATGAACACAAGGAAGTGAGAAAGAAACTAGCTTTAACTGTCCAAAAAAGAAAAAAAAAAGAAAAAGTAATTTAGGAGCAACTATGGGACTATTTCATTTCAAATACCAGACAAGAACATATTAAAAGGATGGTTCATCCAAAAACGAAAACACTTTTTCTTAAAGATCGAAGCACTGGTGTTTCTTTATCATGCAGTTGTTTCATCATGTTTCATACAAGTAGTCCGTACCTCTTGTGCATAGTTTAATTTGTTATTCACTGAACATTTGGACATCCACCTTGCTAGTTACCTTTTCACTAAGAGAATCATTTCTTTTGATTCAGATCTTTTCAATGAATCAGTTGAATCAAAAAAGTGGTCTGTAAATCAGGCCGATCCAGTTCTCAAGTTCAGCTCAAGGTTGACAGCTGTTAACAGCTGCCTGGAGGAGACATTTACAGTTATATAAATAATTTTTTATAGAGTTCAAGTCTAAAGGTTTCATAAAGTTACCCCCCCCCCCCCCGACATTTAGCTGTTTGTGCTTATAGTATTGTTTACAGAAACAAACAAGCGGAGAAACTCTACAATAATTAGACACAATTAGTCATAATTTTAAGATTATCAATGAACAATGACATATTAACTAAATTCTTTGACTTGAATTATATTTTGTTCCTCACACAAAACTATCTTCTGACTTCAGAAGACTTGGAAAATACAAGTTTTATGGACTGCTTTTATGATGTTTTTATGGTGCCTTTGTGTCCTTTTTAAAGATTTATTTTTTTCCATTATTATAGGATAGGACAGTATGTAGACAAGGAAACGAAGTGGGTGAGAGAAGGGAGCTGGGACTCAAACACAGAACGCCTGAAGCGCAACGAGGCGCTGACCTTTGTGTCCTTTTTAAAGCTTAAAATCTCTAATCCCCAATATATATATATATATATATATATATATATATATATATATATATATATATATATATATATATATATATATATATATATATATATATATATATATATATATATATATATATATATATATATATATATATATATATATATATATATATATATATATATATATATATATATATATTTGAGACAAGTTTGAAACAACATGAGGATGAGTAATTGATGACATTGTTTCATTTTTGGGTGAACTGTTCTTTTAAATTTGCAAAACTTGCAGTAGACTTCCAAAAATTCTAAATAAATAAACAATAATAATAATTAAAAAAAATATATATATATAAAAAATCATACAAAACACTGTAAACAGTGTAATTTTTAAAAAACATTTTTAAAAGATCAAAAGACCAAACGTTGGACTCACTCAAGCACCTTCACGAGATCTAAAATCTTATAAAATGTCAAAAAGATTGTTGTCCTGAAAGTATTCTAGGTTCTGGCTGGTTTCCTCTCATCTGAGGCTAAAAGCTCATTACTCTAAATCATATGAGGAAAGTTAAATCTTGAGAAACAGGCGTTTGTGAGAGTGCCTGTCTGGGGGTGATATTTAACAGCATTTTAAATCATCACACTAGAAGAAGTGCTATGGCCTGACTACAAATGGCCGTCTTCCAAATCACTAAATCAAGGAGGAAATTTACTCGTTACTCATAAAAAGCATAAAAAAAGGAAATTCAGTGAACTAAACACATCTGACTCAGTGTGTTATAGTGGATTGTACTGTAAACACGTTCAAGCATGTGTCGTGATATGTATTTAATATATTCAGAAAGAAATTGCGGAGTTCTGAACAGTCATTCTCTAGTAAACCTAATGAATCAACTGGTTAGTCAAGTACAACAGAATGTGTCGTGTATTTAGAAAATGTTCTTGACATTTCTGTATTTGACAGCATGTTACAGTATATTAAAGACAAGTTTTATTTCAGACATGCTGCAATTAACTAAGGTGTGTGTGGATTACTTATTGGCAGAAAATATTGGCAAAAAAATCCAAAGTCTTCCTTCCTTTCTTTCTCTACATATTAGCCAATGTTATTATTACTATTATATGTATATGTAATAAATACATATTTTTATTTAATAATTGTATATTTATATATGAATTTTATATTATAATTACAGTCTTTATACAAAAACAAAATAAGTCTAATATATGTCTTCATCGAAGCAAACTTGTGTTCTGGATCAGATCCCAAAGAGCCCTGCCCAGAAATATACTGTACACAAACATGACGATGCACTAAAATTTCTTGATATAAATATGTATTTTACAATAATGTTTCTCTAGTGTGTCTGTGTTAAAACAGTAGAATACAACACCATGCTTTAACACCTACTGCATCTCGTCTGATAAAACATTGAATTGGTTGCTTGGCAACCAAAAGGCAGAGCATGCAATATACAAAATGAGGGGGAGATAAATAATCTGAAAGCAGTTAAACACAAAAGGAGACACAAAACAAGTGTACACACATGTACACACTCATATACAGGCTCTAAAGTTCATGTGGAGTAAACAGGCGCAATAGTAGACAGAGAGGGACAAAATAAACAGAGAAAGATGGGAGATGATGGGCGGGAGCAGAGAGATGAAGAGATGGCACTAAGCTTGCTGTGCCCTTTAAATCTGAAGGGTACATCAAAATATCAGAGACCTGATGGAAAAAGAGGGACAGATAAAAAAAAGTGTGTGTGTGTTTGTGTGTACGCAGGCACTCATCGTGATCTTTCTGGCCCCTATAATCTGTGGAGTTCTTCATAATCATGATAAGAGGACATGGCCGCACCGGACTGCAAATGGGGCAGAAACGCAACAAATCCTACTACTTAGTGTGATTACTGGATCTAACAATATCTTTGATGTAACAATTGTGAGTGTGATGTTACTTTTATACAATGGCTTAATAAACGAGAAGTTAATATTGAGAAAGACAAAATATTGTCAGTTAAAGGTGCTGTCTGCAATTTCATTTACACTGTAATACGGAAAAGCCATAATATGTTTGCAGATATTTAGGAAACATTCTAAGTTCACATACTTTTCCGAAAAACAATGTTACAGCTAGTTATTCGACTTTGAAATGCTTGTTTCGTGTCGGAATGTTTGTTTGTTTTGGTCTGTATGATTCTTGTCACTGCCAATTTAAACACTAGTATTTCAACACTTCGGGTTGCCAGTTGGTGGAAAACACAGCATATTGCAGCCCTAGAAGCCAGCAAACAAACTGTGTCAGAGATCGCAAATCCTGCCCGACCTAAAAAGCCTCGGCATCAATCTAAAAAGCTCTATGACCAGAGGCATACTAAAATGCAACTAAATCAACTCATCAACTCACAGTGCAAGGCTCGTCACCTTCGATTGTCAGTATTGTTATCAAAAGTACCGACTTCGGTACCAGTCAGTACTGAAATTTTAAAAATGTCTATTTCCCGCTAGCATTTGAGTGCTGTTGAGTGGATTCTTGATGATTGGCCAATGTTTTCACACGCTAAACAGATATGACTGTGATTGGCTACAATGATGATTGCGTCATGCTCTTCACCGAGCATTCTCACAGAAGCACACGGGAGCCTCTCAAAGCAAGCGTCTGTCAGTGGATCTGTCTATGTGCAGATATATTAGGGATATTAGGGAAAAATGAATATTTAAAAAATTTCAGTACTGACTGGTAGCAAAGTCAGAACTTTTGACAACACTAATTATTAGTTGCACTTATTCCTGTTGCGTGACCTCAATCTGACCACCTACTTGAGCGTCGAGTCTGAGGATGAGGGGCAGGAAAAACAACACTCTCCAACATTTTGAATTTGGAGTGCAGTAGCCATTTCATTCATTAGCTGTGAATATTACACACTGCATCTTACCTAACAAAATAGTTCCACAGTACTTCTTTTGAGTAAGTAATTACTTTACGACCATTAAAAATGTATAGTTTATATTGCATGAATGTATGAATAGAACCCAGACATACTACATTCATCATGTTGTCATTGTTATGTAACCTTCCAATCCTATCACATGGCCTCATGGGATAATAAAATATAGCAGATAGAAGTAGTAAGTCAATTTGCGCCTATTATTTTTTGAATAATGTGAATTCACTTTTCACAAACTGTTATTCACCTACTGTACAGAAGGGAAGTATACAATTTCGGATTCAGCCAAAGTTGTGTTTGTTCATTGTTTTTGAATTAATCAATTGATGTGAATGATTCAATCATAAAGACCGCTAGCCTACTTGTTTTGTTCCTGAATGTTTAATTAATGAATTCATCCTCAAAAGCTAAACCTGCGTACTCTTTGAAGTTTAGCAAAGTCATCCAATTAGGGATGCGTTTCCCGAACAACGATGTAACTCGCTGATTAACCACCATAGTATAATATATTGTTTTGGAAACGAACTAGCAAGTCGTGACTGTTTCCCAAACACGGTCGCATCTCCGTCGTTTGAACCACATTGGTTCAGCAACATAGGACCATTGTTAATGATGTCACACGCATGTGGTGGAGGAATAACTTATGCTATTTAACTGATTAGAGATCTCTAAGATGCTACTGTATTGCACCTACTGACTAATTTACTATTTTTTGTTCCCTGTCATTGTGCTTTATTTGATGTTTGATTAATCGCAGGTTCCCTCATACGTCATACTCCGGGGTTTCCTTAGGTATTTGCACATGCGCACTTTTCAAAAGTGGTGATGACAAAGGACACGCAAAAACACATAATTAAAATGCATTTTATATTTAGATAGAATGGAAGATACAGATAGTACTGCATGTTAGCTTGCTTGTTGTGCTCAAGAGCATATTTATTTAATATATCTTATTAACAAGAAACTATGCTTCTAACCACAGGTCGGGAGCTGCAGTTCCAACCACGTAAGTTTGTGACGCTGATTGCGAACGTTTGTTTGAACTATGGTTTCGGGAAACACCGAATCGTTGAAGTATGCTGGTAACGACGGAACTTGCAACCATAGTTGGCTAACGATGCTTTTGGGAAACGCACCCCAGATTAGATCTTGCCAAAACAGAAAGTGCTTTTCAGTTTTGTAAGCAATATGCATCAGACGGACTGTAGGTGTTGAATCTCATAGTTGTGATGTGATGTCCATGCACATTGGTGTATGATCCTTGGCTGCATATATAGCTATATTTATAACATTTCTAAATGTGTGGCAGTGGCTGAGCCGCATTAATTTAGCACACATGCATATAATCCCTTGAGATAAGCACAATCTGGCATCAGGAAATAACACCAGCCATTTGTGTCCAAACAAAGAAATCATTATAAGACTCTTGTAACTAATAGCTCCACTCAGTGAATGATGCCATAATCAGAGAGAAAAGCAACACAAACAACTATAACCTCTGACTTGAGCCATATGGTACTGCAGTCAATGTCTGAGCTAATGTGCAGTAGAGGATAAAATGCCATGTTTGTGTCTGTCATGTTGAATCTACATAAAACGAAACGAAAGGCAGTTCAGTCGTTTATGCTCACAGCATGAAACCAAGGTGAAGTGGTTTGAATGAGGGCACAAAAAGCCCATGCCACCCCGCCGTGAGGGGTCTCAACACAGGGGTCAGGCTTTAGTACGCTGACCACACAAACCACAGGACATGCCTGGGCGGCCTTTTAGCACAAAAGCTCATGCATAAAACAAGATGCGGCTCTGTGTGCATGTGTGTGCCTCTATGTAGAGGGAGACTGGGGGAAGATGTGTCAGTTAGTGAACTGTGTCGCACCTTAACATACAAAAATACACGGATTTTGACCATAAGCTGCACATGACAAGTGATAGTCATTTGTTATTCTTATAAACTGTTTTGGTACATCAAAAATAATTATCCAAGGTTCCATGTTATCCAGGTTTATTTATTTATTTAAAGATTTCAGCTCTAATATATACATTACACACACACAAAATATAGATCTATAATTTTGAGGGTCAGATTTCTTTGAAGAATCAGAGGGAGAAATGGCAAAGAAAAACTCACCTTTAAAAGAAAATGATCAAGGACTTTTCCTATGAAGTTATGTCTGAAACTACTTCAGACTCATAAAGTTGGAGAAACTGTAAAGAAGGGAGTATTTTTTCATATTTCCCTTCAACTTTGATGGTTGGAATGTGGAATAATAATGACTGTTCTTGTTTTTTCTGTCAAGAAGAACATTTTTATTTTATTTTATTTTTTTATTAAATGTATTTTTTTATTACGTTTCACTTTATAAATTACCTATATATGACCTTTTGGTAACACTTTAGTATAGGGGACAATTCTCTTAACTAGTTGCTTATTAGCATGCCTATTATTATATTGTTTATTAGTACTTATAAAGCACATATTCTGCATGACTATATTCTACATCCCTAATCCAACCCAATACCTAAACTTAACAACTACCTTACTAACTGTTAATAAGCAGCAAATGGGAAGTTTATTGAGGCAAAAGTCTTAGTTAATAGTTTGTGAGTGAGAACTGGACCTTAAGTGAGACCAATCTTTTATATGTAATAATAATTTAATGTAGCTCTTTTTTCCTGTTAGAGTGACACTTTGGGCACTTATTATTATTATTTTATTTCAAATGTAATTCATTCATCTAGCCCCCAATGATTCAACTTGTTCTTCAACATGACAGCTTTTTTATATATAAGGCTGTTTTTTTTTGGATGCTTTCTTTAAACTTTGGCTAGGAGACATTCTGAAATATAATGAATTAGTTTAAACCTTGTCCTTTCTCCTTTCATGGAGTGAAACTTGTAAAAAGTGGCACAGCTTACCCCACACTCCCCCACATATGTGTGATCTGATAGCCTCAGTGTGTTTGTCGTGTGGAGGCAAGATTGAGGTCAAAAGTCAGCTCTCCCTCATTAACCTTTGTGGACTCGTGAGGCATTTTGGGATACAGTTGTGTGGGTGTGTTTCTGGAGTGTTTTTAACCTTGTTTAAAGGCTGCTCAGATCAGATAAATACAAGTGTCAAAAACACTCTTTGATAAGTTCTTTGTAACTGTGTTAGCTCAGCGTCTGTAAACATTTAAGTGCTAATTAGGTGCTAATTAATGGCAAACATCTGCTAAAAATACCTGTAGATCTGGCACTGACGTTGTAAGAAAGGCAGAAAAGAACTTTTCACAGTAAGAAAACACAGAAGCAGAACTAAAGACTGCTGTCTGCACATTACTTCAGTAGCTAAGCGCATTGAAGGCCTAGCATTAATGTGTAAGTGTTATCTCAGTGGCACATTAGCTGGATGTGCTCCAGTCCACTCTTGATTTCTCATTACTCCCTAATGCAGGGGGCGGGACTCAGTGATCCAGTAATAAATTAGTCGTGTCCACTCCGGGATGGCTGCCGGGTGGTTGGGCATGGCGCCAGACACTGTGGCATCAGACGGTGATGGTGGTTTACAGTCACCAGCGGAAGCTGCTCGGTGTGAGAGCATTTCTTCGCTGTTGTACATGTCAGTCTGAACATAAGGGTCCAGATTGTGCAAACACATGCTGCTGAGCGGCAGAGCGCTCTTCCCTGCGGGTCCTGTGGTGGTGACCACAAGACAACAAGACACAGGTAAAGATGACGATTCTTTTCTGGAACCCTGTCAGTTTTCTGACCTCATTTACACACCCCAAAACAGACATGACTATAATATTGTTAAAATATTTACTACTTTAAGATTTTCTTTCATATCCAAGTAGAACTGCACTAGTATTATTATTATTATTCATAAAATAACTAAGTAACTATGAATATAAATCTCTGCACAAGTATTACTTATCTAAATAAATAAATAAAAATGGCTTCTTATTTATGAAAAAACTTATAATAGATTATAATAAAAAATACACTGAAATACATTTTATGTGGTATTTTGATTATTCTATCCTATTATTATAAATGAAGCAATTTTACGTGACTGTTTGAGCCCTGCAGAAAGTCATAAAGGTTTGGAACAAAACAAGGCTGAGAAAATTATAAAAGAATATTAATTTGATGTGGTGCAGACTTTTCACTTAGGCAGATTGGTCATGGCATTTGTTGCATTCTTTCAAACTCTGAGGTAGGACTGCACAATAATTATTATTATTAATAATTAAAAAAAGGTAATAATGGCCACACTATTTTTATTATTATTGTAATTATTAATTGCATCAATAAAAATAAATAAAAACACTGTTCGACAGTGATCTTTCAGATGTTCCCATTTTAATTGGTCAATCTGTCTATAATTCACAGCTAATGTCATATTTACACTGTTTCGTCACCTGGTTGATAATGGGAGTGTTTTAGTTTTGCTGTGTCACTTGTCATGTCTGTTGGGTGTTACACTGTCTACATTGCAAGCGAGTGATACGGCAGCTGATGAATCCACAGGTGACATTTCTTCAGCACTGCTGTTTGTGTGTCACTGAGAAAGGATGTGAAATATGAAGCATCTGTGGATCAGTCTTACTTGTTTGTCATTAATGGTAGACCTAAAATTAGTTCAGATTGGTCCTTGCATTTCCTAGACCCCGAGATGACCTTAGTTGACAGGGTCAGTGCTTAATATTATAAATAGACATCTTTAACAGCTCATTTCACTAACATGGATTAATGTAATGCTCATCTCAAAGACACTAAACTCATTGTACATATTTATAGCAAGAGACAGAGAGAGAATCATGGCATTTGCTTTATGAATCACAGTATACCAGAGGCACTTCCAAGATTTTAGCCTTAAGGGGGCTCAGCTCCACTTACATCTTTAAGATGTGGTTTAGAGGAACATGGTGCTTAATGTGCAAAACAGACTGAAATTTACATTATTATTCCACATTCTTTAACAAAAAGAACAAAATGAGGGTAAGAAAAGTGAGAAAATGACAGAAAGTTCATTTTTGGATAAACTATCCATTTAAGTTGCAGAAAGCTTAGATTTGAATGGACTGAAAAGGCCCCTAAATAGGGGCCTAAATAGGGTCTAGAATCGCTACACTCTTCCAAAAGGCGGTTTTCACAGTGATGCCATAGAAGAACCATTTTAGGTTCCTCAAAGAACCTTTCAGTAATCAATTCTTAAAATACATTTTGTCTCGGTTTGAAGAACATTTAAAAAAAAACTTTTTCCAGTTTTCTAGAAGATGTTCCATGTATGTTGAAGGTTCTCCATGGAACTAGATTTCTAGTTCCAATTACTTTTAAGAGTGCAAACTGTCAACAGTGCTTATTATTTTGACCTCAAGACCAGCTACAGATATTCACTTGCGCACACACACACACACACACACACACAAACACACACACACACACACACACACACACACACACACACACACACACACACACACACACACACACACACACACACACACACACACACACACACACACACACACAATCTGATCATATTTCTGTCTGTCCTCTCGTCATGTCCTCACTCTCCCCAGGCTGGGATTCTGAGTAATTACCTGCATTGTTTTGTAATTAATCAGAGCGTCCAGTGGCGAGTGACGTCAACTTGAGCTTCTGGAGCCCTAAAGGGATTTTTTTCTCTCTTTGTTTCTGTTGCATTTCTCTAAATGTGTCCTCAAATATTCAAACCACAATGCTTGTACAGTAAGAGCAGAGAACTGTGCTTTAGATTAATCAGTTTCTGTTCTTTTAGGGAGAAACAGACTGAAAGAGTAGAGTGGTCCTCGGCGATAGCGTGCGTGTGTGTGTGTATGTGTGTGTGTGTGTGTGTGTGTGTGTGTGTGTGTGTGTGCAAGAGGGTAGGTGTCATTAGCCCGAGTGGAGAGCTTGTCTCTATCTATTTTTAATGAAGGCTGAGGTAAGCTTGTCTCTGTTAATAGAGAATTAAAGATGATCAGCCCAACACATGAAACGCCTCTGTTGCAGCACTGCATGAAGCGGCACCCTCTTCCTTCATGTGTTTAATGACTGTGGACTGACTTGCATGGATGCACTGAAGACGGTGAAAGTGAAAGACCTGGTAGGCTTAATGAAAAGTAATAGTCTGAAATGCGTATCTTTATCTTCTTGTAATGGTGGACCAGTAGTTCAGCTCCACTCGGCAGCATCTCAATACGCTAAGCCTCACCTAACCTCTAAAGCTCAGCAAGATCTTCGGCCTCTCATCACAGAACTTCATTCAGCTCCAGATGTCTCCAGAACTCACGCAGTTATAACAAATGGCATCGTGGCAGAACATATAGGGGTACAGTTCCTACAAAGCGATACATCCTTCCAAGTAGCAACTCTGAAGGGAGTCGTGAATTAGGAACACAATCTGCAGTTTTCTGGAACTCGCTACACCATCACCAGAATAGAAAGAAGGAAGAAGAGGAGTTTACAGTACATGTGCTTCAGGAGTAAAGCATAAAAATTATCTCATTATTTATTGATTCCACTCAAAAGTTTGAAAAGTGCTCACCAAGGCTGTATTTATTTGATCAAAATATATTAAAAATTAATTAGTCCAATGCTGTTTTTTTTTTGCTTTAACATATTTTAAAATGTAATTTATTCCTGTGAATTTTCAACTCTGAATAGAAAGCTCAAAAGAATAGCATTTATTTGAGCTTTTTTTGTTTTTTTTGGTACAATGTTAAAAGTAATTTCTGTCACTTTTGATTAATTGTATTCATCCTTCCTTTTTATTCTAGAGAGGAAAGAAATTCATATTGTACCTAATTTGCTATGAATAAACAAACAAACACACACATACACACAGAGTACCTAGAGTCTCTGCTCTTTCTCAAGGCAGTCCTAAGGGGAACTGGGTCATGTTCTAGTCCCAAAGAGCAAAACTGGGATGAAGTGACAAAAGCAGAGAAGTAATTGCTGCCCATAGCTTAAAAAAAGAGTTCAGGATTCCCACCGAGGAGCCCCAGCCACTAACAAAGAGCCAGTAAGCAGTAAGAATGAGCAGATCACCCTTTAAGTATTAATGCAGATTTTTTTTTTATATTGATTTAGAAATTAACAATTCAAAATAAGGTTTAAAATGTTAAGAGTAATGCAAGTAGGTGTTGTAAAAATAAGCGGTATGTCTCATCCCTAGAAGGCATCATGGGCTGCTGCTACATACGTATGTAACCACCTAAACATTCCATCACAGCCGAGTGTCCTCTGTTGATGACATGATTCTTCAGAGAACAGCCTCTAAACATATCAACCTCATGACATCAGCCTCCGGAATCTCGTTTCCTTCCATCTGTTTCCCTCTGACCCACGACTCCTCCCAGTTTGAGTGTGTTGTTCTGTGCGTGACACTCTGTGATCATTCCAAGCCCGTTATTACAATCAGTGGGATTCAAATCTATTCATGCTGTTTCACACAGCAGTTGACCTCGCTGTCTTTGACTATTCTCATCTCCCTATCCGTCTCCTTTTTTGATCAAGTCTGTGAACCATCTGTCTTAGTCTTTCCTGCCAAATGCTTGCTGTGCTGCATGAACCTGTACACAGTCATTTAGGTCAGTATTAACCTTTAGGGCCTTTGGACTCAGCCTGCGCTCACAGTAGCCAGATTCTTAAGTACTGATTCTAAATATAGTATCCCTTGGAAGGTCAGTCTAAGAGTGGAATTTTCAAGAGAAGACGCTTGGATTCGATTGGAAATTAATGGAGTTAATCAACAATTAAGTGAAGCAGTGCTGATGATAAATAACTAAAGGCAGAGATTCTTTTGCAGTAGAAAAATTTTGGTGAAAAAAAAAACATTAATTACTGGAAAAACAATAAATCAAATAAGTGTATCGAGAGAAGTGTACACTTCTTAAGAAATTGTTATTTTTTATGTTATTGATAGTAGAGGGATTAGGATTAGGGATTAGATTAGATTGTGACTATACATTTTTTTCCTGCCTGTTTAGTTTTTATATTGTTGGAATACGGTTATATTTAGGTTTAAGGATAGGGTTAAGGGATATAAAATGTATATATAAAATGTAAGTAAATAAATAAATATATTTATGATATAAAAGATTTGTGAATATTTTATGTTCCATCTGTAAATATGCAATATTGCTTATGTTTAGATGGTGTCAGTATATCTGTATTTTACAACCTGTATTTGACAAAAACGTACCTGTGGGAACTTTCAACTGTAATGCTCCATGACATTTTAAAATAACGTACCATCTGCACTACACCTAAACCTACCTGATATTATGAACAAAAGCATATGTGACGTAAAAACGCATTTTATGCGCAACGTCATTTTAGCTTGTTTTTTGATCTCTTATCTAGCAGCTCTTTCAACGTGAAAGCTTGTTACGTGCGGAAAGTGAAACATATGGAGTTGTAATCATAACAAGTGCTCACTGTTTTACCACCTCTAGAGTTCATTTTCTTATTGGTACGTATTTCACGTTTTGCGAAAAAAGTTTCCACAGGTACGTTTCTGTCATGAGATCAGGTAAGTATTGTACATTTCAGCATCTATACCCAAATGTATAAAAATCACATAACATACATACATTCCAAGTATTTTGTTTTCCGCCACTATGTTTTCTCTTTGTTTATGTAAACTGGGTGATTTTCAGTTTTATTAGTTCAGGTTTGATGATGGCGCCCTAATTTAGAAAATCTGATAAATACTCTGCTGATTCTTTAAAGTCGACATGAAACATTGTTATCATCCATTTTATTTCTGTAATGTGATGAATTTCCAAGTGAAACAGGATATTAAATGGGGAAAAAAATGGCAGGGTTTGATTTTATCAAGTGTAAATGGATTGAATCATGAGAACTGGGTGTTCCATATCAGAATTGAGTCAGATGTAATTATGCCTTGAAACAACGAGTTTAGAGCAGGCTAGCTGACCAAGACACTGAGGCTTAAGGCAAACTTGGCAAGCTACAGTTTTCAACTAAACCTCCCCGACACTGCAGTAGAGATATTTTTTGCCAGTAGCTTGATGAGTGCTTTTGCTAATGATTTTAGACTAGTTTTGTGGTTTCCCTGACAATGGGTTAGTATTAGGGAAGACAGATCTGGTCTTTACTCAGAGGTGATGCCCTCCACAAAGTTCAGGGATGGTTAAATCCTGGACTGGCTTCTATTATCCTTTCCATGTCTCTTTGTCTAAGTCGCAGGCCAGTGTTGCTAAGGAGAAAGGGTGGAGTGTAATTTTATTTTATATATTAGGCTCATTGGAAAAACACGCATCTACATTTCTGCAAAACTCCAAAAATGTATCTAGACATAGTTCAGTGCAGTTTCCAGCTGAAATAGACACTAGAGGCAGTAAAACACTAACAAATGTGCTTTTTTTACACCCAAATGATGACTTCAGCGGCAAATTATTGATTAATAAAGATTAATAATTTTCACACAGTTCCTTGCACAATGCAATGTTATGACCTCAAAACAGTTTTAGTATAGTGCATGATTTATAAACTGCATCACATAACCAGCTTGACTTTTTTGACATGGTAAACTTGGTACAGCACTGCACTTGCAACGCATGAGTCCTGTGAAACACAAGTCTCAATTAAAGAGCTCAAATACTTGTAGAAGAAAGCTAGAATGGCATTTTTGCTTTTAGCCAATTAGTTCTTATCGGTTAGAGTTGGGGTAGGGTTTACTGTTGGTAGTAAATTATTTTTAAAATGCATAAACCTTTTAGAACCATTCACAAGACATTCAATTTTTAAACAACAAATGCAATAGAAGTTGCCAGATTCATGTTCATCTGCTTCAGGTGAAACTGAACACATTTTTAGCACCACATTTTACTTTGAAAGTGTCACAAAACATGCAAGAAGCAACATAATGTCATTTTTTTAAGAAATGTCATCACAGGCATGTTTTTGCTGGGCTGAGAATTTCACTGGGACAACGCAATGTAAATCTAGTGCATCTAATATAGTAATTTCTGATGCAGTTGGTAAAAGTCTTTGAAGATACTGTACCTCTGCCAGGTGCTTTATTGTTGGAGAAGGCTGACTTTACCAGGCTGATTCTCATCATACTGACTCTCTCGCTTTTTGTCAGGTTGTAGTAGATGGGAACCCATTAAAGATGCATGCTTAGGGAAATTGAAAAGTCAGACTTTAGTGCATAAAAATTAGGCTCTATTATTTGGCTGTGAAGAAACACAAAGGAACAAGACTATCACAAGGCAAAATGCTGCAATGAGGTGCATTTTCAACATCTTTCCTACATTCAGCCTTTGTCACAATCAAAGAAACTGAATGATTCTGATGAGGCGAATCAAATTGAGGCCTAATTTTCATGTGAATGACATAATATGATAGAACATGAATATTTTCTTATAGATCATCTAATGCCATAGATCTTACCTGGATTTCTGCTTTAATTATTTATAAACATACTCTGTGCTTGCAGATACTTACAGTTACAGTTTTATATAGACCACAAAGATGATGTGGTCAGTGAATCAGTGTTATTTTAGTATTTATATACTATTATAGGATTAATATTTTTATTTAGCTTTTATATTTAGCTTTGATATTTTCAGATATCATTTTAATTTTAGTTTTAATAATTTGCCATGTGCTTTTGTTATTTTTATTAGTTTTTAAAATATATATTTTTTAATTTTACTCTAGTAATTTTTGTAGTAACAGCATTTTTTTTAAATTTCACTTGGTTGACAAGGCAACATTTCTAATTAAATTTTTTAATTCTAATAGTTTGTGTGTTTAATTTTTTCATGTAATATTTATATTTTACTTTATTTCAGCTTTATTTCAATTAACAAAACAATTTATTAACTATTAATATAACTTTGATCAGTTTTTTTACAAAATTGCTATTGTATGACTTAATATAGTAGTATTGACTCGAGTAGGATTGACTACTTTTATGACACGTTTATGTTGCTTTTTTATTATTTTTGAAGCTTAATGGGCCTGGTCACCATTCACTTTCATTATATGGAAGAGAACAGGATGAACATCATGTTAAATATCTCCTTATGTGTTTCACAGAGGAAAGTAAGTCCAATGGATTTTGAACAACATGAGAGTGTGAAAATAATGACAGCATTATTATATTTAACAAAACTGTATAAAATTTAAAATGTTTTTGTAATTAATAAAAAAAGAATAATAAAACTACGAAAGAACTACAGAACTAAGAATTGCATAGGAAAAATACTCCGGTTCTTGTGTTTTCAATCAGTGCTGAATAATGTGTCATGATCTGAGCTGACAGGAACAGCGAGTGTGTTGCAGTGTGATGACTTGTCATCTTTGCCACTTGCTTGTTTCTCCTCTAACTGGAGATGACTTACAAGAGTGGAGCAGTAACTCTCAGACAGCCACAGTTGAGCTGACTGTACATACAGCAGCCATGTCATCCTGTAGCCCAAGACTGGTTACTCACTGAAGCTAAGCAGGGTTGAGCCTGGTCAGTACCTGGATGGGAGACCTCCTGAGAAAACTAGGTTGCTGCTGAAAGAGGTGTTAGTGAGATCAGCAGGGGTCTGTGTGGGTCCTAGTACCCCAGTATAGTGATGGGGACATACTGTAAAAAGCACCATCCTTCGGATGAGACGTTAAACCAAGGTCCTGACTCTCTGTGGTCATTAAAAATACCAGGATGTCTTTTAAAAAGAGTAGAGGTGTGACCTCGGCAACCTGGCCAAATTCGCCCATTGGCCTCTGACCATCATGGGCTCCTAACAATCCCCATATCTGCTGATTGGCTTCATCACTGTCTCCTCTCCACCAATAAGCTGGTGTGTGGTGGGTGTTCTGGCGCACTATGGCTGCCGTCGCATCATCCAGGTGGATGAGGATGATGCCCCCCCCCCACAATGTAAAGAGGGAAGAGTGCCTAGAAAAGCGCTATATAAATGTAAGAATTATTGTTATTATTATTATTATACGAATACACACTCCAAACTTTACAGATGTTTGAGTCCCTGCATATAAAAGCAGAAGGCTGTGCGATATCGAATCAGATCATGAAGCCCATGAGTGTTCAGCCAGTCAGAGCTCTGGGAAATGAAGGTGTTTGACCAATCAGAGGGCAGGAGCCTCAGGGTACCCGACCAATTCACCAGAGCTTGATAGGAGTATTACATCACACTGTGAACCGTATATCAGGCACTGAATAATGCAAACCCTGCCCATTCCAATGAACGCAGCAAAGGCAGAAAAACGAGTCCCCTCGGTCCGTTTTCTCAGCGAGGGAGCGAGAGAAAAACGAGAGTGAACGACAGGATAATCCATCATTATTATTGTGCTAGTGACACTATGACAAAGTCATGAATGTAAGGATGTTTCTCCTGCCTGATGAAATATGCAGAGGATTATGTAGCGACATAACATTTGCACTGTATTTGCAGGACGTTTGTACAGCTGATGTAATTAAAAAGAAATCCTGCCTCAAAAATTACGATGAAACTTCCAGCACCACAAATTACACCGCTGACTGTGATATTTAGTATTCATATTAAAAATGTTTCTAATTGAATATGAATGAGAGGTTACGCACACGCACCGGCAGCAGTGAACTTTCACTGCGTCTGCGCTGAGTCTTTAACACACATTAATTAAGACAATCAGGAGACAAAGAGAGAGAGACACTGTAAGGGAGAGAGAGAACACAGACCGAACAGGACAATGCAGGTGTCTAAATGAGGAAAAGAGAAATAGGCCAGGACAAATCAATACTGGGAAAGAGCCAAAGGTGGTTTTAGCTCAGAGTAGAGGACAGGCCAGTCTTCGGACAGATGGCTTCAATATAAAAATCTACTATTATATTCAATATAGGCATACTCCATAGGGGTGAATAAACTGATGCACTGATATTAAAAAATCTGACCAATAAACTGCTTTTTTTTCTCTTCATGTTATGGCCAATAACTGATAAATGGCTGATATGAAAACTCTGTAATGTTTTAAAATTTAAATGAAACACTAAAAATCAATTAAATACATAATTTTAAATGCTACAAGTGAATTTAGGCACTGCAGCATTTGATATAAAAATTGGATAGATAAGTTGATAATTATGTTCATGTTGTTTCCAAAAACTGATAAATGGCTAATATAAAATTCTATAATTAAAAATGAAAATCACTCATTTTAAATGCTTAAATTTTAGGCACCACAGCATTCAATATTAAAAATCTGACTGATAAACTGATAATTATTTTCATGTTATGGCCAATATTATATTCTATAATATAAAAAAATCAAACACTACAAAATTTAAATCAGCTACAAGTGAATTTAGGCATTGCAACATTTAGAAATCTGAATCTGACAGATAAGCCATTAATTAGTTTAATTTTATGGCCAATAACTGATAAATGGCTGATATTAAAATTCTATAATAATTTGTCAAAAATAAAAAACTAAGATAAATCATTTTAAATGCTACAAGACAGTTTAAGCATTGCTATACTGTGCATTATAAAAATTGATACTTATTTTTACATTTTTAAATCTGAAATCATTTTCATTTGAGATTTGATAAAATGACATTTCAACAGTGTCATTAAATTAGCAGCGTTTTAAAAGATTAACTTGGCAAAAGCAATCTAAATGCAGAAATAGTGGAAAATGAGCATGAAGAATAAATTATATACTGATATCTGTATGCAGTGCACTATTATTTTGTTTAGCACTTTCAATACAGCTTCACCAGGTGCTAAATCCTCTGAAATAGAATTTCCCTCATATCCTCTGTATTTTATCTGAGTCTGAATATATTTGCGGTGATTCTGAGTATGTATGTAAGTGTATGTGTGGTGGTCGGGTGAGAAGGTGATGGACAGAAGGTTGAGCAGATAGAATCTTCAGGACTGATGAAAGCAGCATGCGACCTTTAACCTCGGCAGCGTGTGAAGCCTGAGGGTGCCAAACTATTTTTGGCATCTGAAGAAAAATCATTCTGAGCCGGTAGCATGTGAGCATGTGTGTAAAAGACAGATAGAGAAACAGCAAGATGGAGATAGAGACAAAAAAAGGACCTCCAACCTACTTGGATCTCATCTAATGTGTGTGTCTGTGAGACTGAAGGAGAGATGAGAATGAAATAGAGAGACTAGGCAAGAAAAAAATGTGAATGCAATGCAGTGAGTAGTCCATAATAGTAATACGTTCAAGATAACGAAATTAGCCTAATAAGACTAGGTTCAATTGTAAGCGTGCACTAGAGACTCACCATGAAAAAGATTAAAAAATGCAAAGCTGATTTGATGACCATTTTTATGCTGCAGGTGACTGTTTTATCTCTCAGGAATATTCTATGAAGAAAATCAGGAGATGTTTCACCGCCTTGATCAAGGTCTTTTTTTATCTATTATTTATTTAATATAAAACAAGGCAACAAAAAACAACTACAGTGCCTCCAGTCCCCACTGCACCATTATTGTATAATGTAAATGTATAAATGTATCTTGAACAAAGTGTTTTTTCTTTAGAGATTTACACATTAGTAGTCAGTAAACTCTACTTTCCTTTAAAAATATGAAAGAATTAAAATAAAAAAAATGCAAATGCACTGCACAAGTCATGTGGACTACTTTCAGATACTTTTATGGTGCCTTTACATCCTTTTGAAGCTTAAAAGCCTCAGTTAAAAGCCCCATTTATTGTAACTGTGCTTTATTATAACGTATCAATTAACTTTGATCAAATATGGCCAGATAATTTATTAAATCAAAATAAGAGGGCTAAAATAATAATTATAACATATTCGTAATGACCTTCTATTTAGAATACTAAACAAAACTGTTTATGTATGTATGTGTTTATACAAGCGAGTGTATGTGTATTTTAGTCCTTGTGCCTGTCAGTGCTGCCCTCACTTTGCCATGTTTAATAGAGAGCAGTGAGATGATAGTATAAAACAGCCATCCTCTTAGCGAAAGTATCTGTCAGCACACACACACACACACACACACACACACACACACACGGTCCTCTTTGCTGTGACTGCTGCAATGTTATCACAGACCCCTTCTAATTAAATACTGACAGCCGGGTTTGGATTACCAACACTTTCTCTCTCTCTTAGATACACACAGGCAGGAAGAGATGAAAAAAGAGAGAGGGAGAGATAGAGAGAGCAAGAGAGACAGAAAGAGAGATGAGTAGGGTTGGGTGCATTGAGTTTATTCTTTGCTTCTCTGTGTTGCAGCACCTTTCATTCGCCTTCTCTCTCACGAACACAGAAGGCTGCATAGTTCATAGTAAATGAGTGATGTGTGCCTGCATGTAGACGAGTGTAATTATTTTATGAAGTGTTGGGAATGTGTGTTTAGTGTTTAAATTCTGTACATGACGAGTTTGATAGGGATAGGTCATCCAAAAATGGAAAATTCTGTCATCATTTGTTCATTTTCATGTCGTTCCAAACCTGTATGATTTACATAGAACACAAAAGAAGATGTTCTGGAGAATGTTTTTGTCCATACAATAGAAGTCAGAGGGGTTTAAACTACGCTGGACCCCACTGATTTTCACTGAATGGAAACCCGCCCATTTTCAAAATATCTTCTTAACTCATACAGATTTGGAACGTCATGGGTAAATTATGATTATGAGTGAACTGTCCCTTTAAATCACACAGTCGCATAAGGTACCATAAGCAAGTGTTCTGTCATCATATACTCATTACTGGCAGTGTGGTACTTTACCTCTCACCGCTTTATTTATTAGCTATTATACTGGGGAAGTGTTATTTTAGTATTGTTTATATACTATTATATATATTTTTAAATTGAGTAATTTTGTTATGTGTTCTCATTTTTATTTGTTTTAGTAGTAGCTTTATTTTTGTTTTTAAGCTCTAATATTTATAGATGTAATATTTATAATCTACTTATGTCAGCTTTATTTCAGTTGATGAAGTCATTATTTTTATCTCAATATTTTTCTCTTGATTTCCAGTCAGAATATGCAAACATTCTTAAAACTAAATACCTATGCAAAATAACGCAAGTTGACGTAACATCCCACCATAATGGATATGGTTTAGCACCCCTAGTAAAATAAAAATATATATTAAAATACAATTATTTCATACTAAGTATAGTTCAAATCTATTATCATATTTACTGATATATCGCTTGAGAGACTTACCGATATAACTTAAAACTTATAATTTGCAGTAGTACTTGTGCACAATGCACATTTCTTAATATTAAGCTTAAAATGTGTTTTAATGTCACTATTGATGAGGATTGTATGATATTTGAAGTGCACCTGAAGTATACTTGCAGTAGTTTCACTTTAGCACAATCAATATTCTTCAGTATATCTTTATTTGGACTACAGCACTACTTAAATTTAATTAAAATTAGTTGTTCCAGTTTAGCAGACTTTATAAGTATACCCATTTAGTATGCAAAATGTACAATTGCAGGGTATTTTTATTAAGCAAATAAAAATGTAAGTGTAGTATACTTGGCATGAAATAAATGTACTTCAAATACATTTTAGTCTATTTATTTTTCACTATGGACAAGTCTTGTTGGTGGACTGTGTTGATCACTAGCAAAATTTCAGCCAGCAGCATGGTCTTTCTGAAGTCCACCTGATTTGTTTCACCTAAGTCAAATAAATCTGACCTTGCAGCTATTGAACTATCCAGCAGAAGTCGAACTCGATTAGTAAGAGCAGTCTGTGGTTTGGGCACCGACATTCAGAATCTATAGTCTGTGGATTTGATGAGGGTGGAATTCATAATTCGTCAGTTTGTTACTCAATGTTTGCAATGTTGTTTCAATGCATTTGCAGTCTGCTTAACGTGATTTACACTAGTACATGTTACTGTTTCAACATCCTTATTGGATGTTGCTAAACAAGGTCTGTATAATACCCTGAGAAAGTTGTTACAAATTTCTTATTGATCTCAATTAAAACATGTGTTCAGCATCTCATCATCATCCTGCAGGCCAACATTTGATTCTGGCAGTCAAATCTAATCTGTTTGAGAGTCAATGGAAAAGCATTCACAGAGATTAAAGCAGAGATAAATAGGGGGGAAAAAATCAATCAAAGGTTAACCAGTGGTGTCAGAGATGTTTCCACAAGTGAGTGAAACAAGAGGAAGTTGAGGCATATAAGTCCATTCAGAGGATTTGTAGCAACAGCCAAACCATTTTAAAATCAGAATAACACAGTTTTTATTACATCAATAAACATCCTGCTCAAAATGCAAACAGATGGCAATTAAGTGCATTTACATGCACTTTAAAAGTTTGAATTCAATCAAAATAAAAAGCAGTTTAAAAGCAACAATTTAATCTGTCTGACTGAAATCATACCAGTCTAGTTTTTGTAAAGTTAGACTTTGGTCCAAGACAAGACCAGTCTTCGTCCAGCATGTATACAGTAGCTATTAATTAGACAACAACTGGCCTCGGCTGTGTGTTTCAAAAGACAGATGTAACAAGCGATGTGTATTTAATCCTTCAAATATTCAATTACTCATTGTGT
Organism: Acrossocheilus fasciatus; assembly: GCA_036784905.1. Taxonomy (NCBI): domain Eukaryota; kingdom Metazoa; phylum Chordata; class Actinopteri; order Cypriniformes; family Cyprinidae; genus Acrossocheilus; species Acrossocheilus fasciatus. The sequence continues at coordinate 15,008,991 of CM071945.1, read as the reverse complement.
CATGTATTCCGACAGATTATAACAGTGCGTGTAAACATATTATTGAATAATCTGGTCTGAGATCAGATGTGCTGCATCTGCTTTGATTGTTCAGTATTTATCCTTAAATGTGTGACCCGGATCAGCAATTTTTGGCTGTGGAGATGGACACGAGATCAGGAGCAGAAGGGGCCCATCTGCCTGTTTACAAACGCATTTGGTGCCCTGGAGTGTGTGTGTTTGTAAGTTTATGTAAGTGAACGTGCATGTTTGTGAACGAGTTTGGCTGCTAAAATAGCAGCAGCTTGGCTGAGAGAGTGATTTGAATATCTGTAGTTTGGCAAGAGAGTGTTTATAATGTGCATTCTGTGGACGTGTGTGTGTGTGTGTGTGTGTGTGTGTGTGTGTGTGTGTGTGTGTGTGTGTGTGTGTGTGTGTGTGTGTGTGTGTGTGTGTGTGTGTGTGTGTGTGTGTGTGTGTGTGTGTGTGTGTGTGTGTGTGTGTGTGTGTGTGTGTGTGTGTGTGTGTGTGTGTGTGTGTGTGTGTGTGTGTGTGTGTGTGTGTGTGTGTGTGTGTGTGTGTGTGTGTGTGTGTGCTGTTTTGCAGTGGGTTCAATGCAAGGCTTGAATCTTGCTCAACTGACAACATTTTTAAATAAACATTAAAAAAGCATCTGTATGTCAGTAGATGTAATGTAGATGTAAATCAGTAATGGCAGCTAATTTGGTTGCTTTTAAATTGTGATTTCACTAGAGCAGAGCACTGTTTGGTATTATTTATATATTATTATAATGTTTATTATTGTAGTATTATAATATTTTGAATTAGCTTTTTAAAATTTTTGTTTATTTTCTTCAATTATATTATGTGCTTCTGTCATTTTTATTAGTTGCTATGTATTTATTTAAAATAAAAATTAAAGCTATATATATATATATATATATATATATATATATATATATATATATATACACACACACACACACACACACACACACACAGGTGCATCTCAAATTAGAATGTCGTGGAAAAGTTCATTTATTTCAGTAATTCAACTCAAACTGTGAAACTCGTGTATTAAATAAATTCAGTGCACACAGACTGAAGTAGTTTAAGTCTTTGGTTCTTTTAATTGTGATGATTTTGGCTCACATTTAACAAAAACCCACCAATTCACTATCTCAACAAATTAGAATATGGTGACATGCCAATCAGCTAATCAACTCAAAACACCTGCAAAGGTTTCCTGAGCCTTCAAAATGGGTCTCTCAGTTTGGTTCACCAGGCTACACAATCATGGGGAAGACTGCTGATCTGACAGTTGTCCAGAAGACAATCATTGACACCCTTCATAAGGAGGGTAAGCCACAAACATTCATTGCCAAAGAAGCTGGCTGTTCACAGAGTGCTGTATCCGAGCATGTTAACAGAAAGTTGAGTGGAAGGAAAAAGTGTGGAAGAAAAAGATGCACAACCAACCGAGAGAACCGCAGCCTTATGAGGATTGTCAAGCAAAATTGATTCAAGAATTTGGGTGAACTTCACAAGGAATGGACTGAAGCTGGGGTCAAGGCATCAAGAGCCACCACACACAGACGTGTCAAGGAATTTGGCTACAGTTGTTGTATTCCTCTTATTAAGCCACTCCTGAACCACAGAAAACGTCAGAGGCGTCTTACCTGGGCTAAGTAGAAAAAGAACTGGACTGTTGCCCAGTGGTCCAAAGTCCTCTTTTCAGATGAGAGCAAGTTTTGTATTTCATTTGGAAATCAAGGTCCTAGAGTCTGGAGGAAGGGTGGAGAAGCTCATAGCCCAAGTTGCTTGAAGTCCAGTGTTAAGTTTCCACAGTCTGTGATGATTTGGGGTGCAATGTCATCTGCTGGTGTTGGTCCATTGTGTTTTTTGAAAACTTAAAATCCGTGTTTTGTACTTCTAATTTATGACTGACATTTTTTTTGTTCTCCATCGCATGCACGACGCATACGTCTTACGTCATCCGCATTACGGAACAGCTTCCGCCTACGACAGGACTAAAGATGTTTATGACATTTTAAATATGGATATTTTTCTTACAAAAACGCATCGATTTGCTACAGGCGGCCTTTATTCACCCCCCAGAGTCGTGTGAGGCACATTTTAATATGGATGAATGTGCTTTATTTGACTACTTCTGGACTATTGAACAAAAACACCCGCCTATGCCATTATAAAGCTTGGAAGAGCAAGGAAAGTCACACACCTAGGATGCCTTGAGGGTGAGTAAAACAGACTAATTTTCATTTTTGGGTTAACTAATTCTTTAATGTAACAAACTATAGTATTTTTAATGACTGTAGCAACTGTCCCAAACCGTAATCACAGATTTTTAGGGAGGCTGAGATGAAAGACAGAGTGCTGAAACCGTCCTAAATGTTTCTGAAGGAGCGTTTACCTAAAACAAAAACATCACGCGACTGATGATGTGTCATGAGTACATTTGATTGGATCGAGCTCTATGTGCGTCAGAGATGATGTTGCGGTTCTGCAGAAGGTGTCAGTGGAATTGGCTGCGATCTGACCGACCCGTGTGTTTGCTTCAAGCTGTTTAACCACATTTGTGTGAAGCAGGGACACCTGAGAGGACAGCGGTGTGACCGCAGCGAGATGAGGTCCCACCGGGATACTGATGTTCAGTTTGTTTGACCAGATTCACCTTGACTCACCGCAGTCCAGCTACTGATACTGTACCGATGGAGAGAGAGGAACAGGATGATCATACAGGAGGAGTATAAAGGTGTAAAAAATGGTCAAGGGATACAGATGCAGTTAAAAAAAGAACAGGAAGCTGGGTGCAGATGTCCTGTGGTGTAATTGCGTAATGCTTAAATAAAGATAAAAGCTGTGGAAAATAACACAGGTGAGAGAGAAGGACACTGGGGTTTACAGCTCCCAGTTGTAGTAATAAAACCACACACACAGACAACCACAATCTCACAAACTCAAACACGCACTCTAGCAGAGCTGGGTAGATTACTTACAAATTGTAATCTGTTACTGATTCCTAATTACATGACAAAAATTGTGGTTAGTAAGTGAATCCATTACATTACACGTTTTAGGTAGCATAAACTTTTACTACTTTTTGATTACTTTCAGAATACTTATGACCTATCTCGTTTTTCACATTAATTTAAATAGGATAATCTTGTACCGTATTGATATAAAAATACAAAGAGTAAGAAATATAATCCATTTGTTATCAACAACATGAAGTGCATTAAACATTATATTATGTCAAAGTTTCCCAAACTGGGTTTATGAGTTCAAAGAAAAGCTAATAATTAATTAAATCATAAAAAGGTTAAATTAAAGCAAATGATTCTAAAATGAATTTTAGAAACTTACCTGCATGCCATGTGACCATAACCAACATCAGAGCACCATGAACATGCAAATGTGATACTTCATTATTAAAATATTTATTTTACTACCCAGCTCTGCATACTAGCATACTATTCTAACTATTTCTGCAATATATATACAGTAGTATAAAACAAAGTCATATGAATTTGGTGTGCATAGACTGTATGGACAACCTACTACATTTTTAGATTTGTAGTACACTGTTCATACAACTGTATCCTACAATGCGGTTAGCTCAACAATGCTTTCCATTTCAAGTTTGACAAACCGAAACAAACTATAACCTTGATATTTAAAGGATATGCCAAAGGACATTTTGATTTTCTCTACAACTGTTTAATAATAAGAAGAAATGTTGATCACAATATGAGAATCATTTATTTAGGATCTTTTTTTTCTCAAAACTGTATTAAAATGACAGTTACTTTAAACTTTAATAATATTTCACAATCTTGCTGTTTTTACAGTATTTCTAATAAAATAAATGCTGTCTAGGTGAGATTTCTTTCAAAAGCATTTAGAAAATCTTAACCCCAAACTTTTGAACATTAGTTTAAAAATACTGCAGCATTTTAAGATTCAGTATGCAGTCAGCAAGTATTCCATTCTGGATGTACTGACACATACTTTCTCTCTTTTCACACATTCAGATGAAGGTGACGATAGGTAAAGATATGTCCTCTAGCTGACACCCGCAGCAGCCTACATGTTCCAGCATACAAACTTTTGCTGTAAACACTCAAGTTTTTTTTAGATTTATAAAAATAAACTTAATTCAAGATATATTCAGGTTTTTGTTTACCATTTTGTTTAGGATCAATTGGTAACACTTTATTTTAAGGTCTCTTAACTAGTTGCTAATTAGCATGCATATTAATAGAATATTAGCCATTTATTAGTAGTAATTAAGCACATATTAATGCCTTATTCTGCATTACCTTATTCTACATCCCTAATCCAACCCAATACCTAAACTTAACAACTACCTTACTAACTATTAATAAGCAGCAAATTAGGAATTTATTGAGGGAAAAGTCATAGTTAATAGTTAATAAGTGTTCCCTATTCTAAAGTGTTACCGATCAATTTTGTTCGGGATACAGGTTTAAATACAGATCAAGAATATGAATTTTACAGTGTTCAGTCAGCGTTCGGTCACACATCTTCTCTTATTAACCAAAGTTGGATCCCAGAGGCTGGTAGGTGCAACAAACCGCATTTTCACTCCAGAGTCCATCTGTTTAAAGCTGGATATTTGTTTTTATGAGCACTAGTTCAGAGCAGCAGCAGCTATCACTGCAGACTCATTAATTAATTTGTTGCCATGGGCAACTAATATCAGGAGTAAACATAAACACCACACAGAAGTGATGATTGTTTAGTGACATTAGCACCAGCATCAACCAGCTGGGGCCGAAAAGGATCCGCGGGAGACAGAAGGATAGCTGCGGGTGTGCGCTTGCATGTGTGTCTGTGAGTGTGTGTTGGCTTGTGCGTGTGCATCAGTATGTATGAAGTGTTGCTTCTGCAGTCATGTGACTGTCAAACCATCCATTTCATGTCTCTGAATGAGTCACTAATGATGATTAAACTGAAGCCCAAAGACAAAAACAACAGACATTTATCCCAGTTTATGCAATGCAGCACAAGCAAAGTTTTGATCCCGTCACACACACATGCACATACAAAACACACACACACACACATACACGCACAGAAACATATGCACAGCCCTGAGCAGCAGCAGCTGGTGGTGGTGTGGAGTGAAATCATTATTCAGTGTGACAGTAGCAGATTCATTACCAGCAGTTAAGATGACAGTGGTCAATGACCAAATGCATTAAACAGAAACATTGAGAGGAAGAGACGTTTATTTCTGTCAGTCACAGACTCTTCCTCTTCCTCTGTGCATTTCTTCTTGCTCTCTTTTAGATTTGAATAGAAAAGAATAGAAGAGAATACATTGGCCTATGACTAAAACAATCCTAGCTTTTCATCCTTATTCTTTATTAATAAAAATGTCTGTAAGCAGCAAAGTTGCCTCACCCACATTTAAATCCAGGGATCCAGGGAACATCAGACCAGATGTCAAAAATGTCAAATAATTTAATATAATAATAATAATAATATGCTAAATGCATAAAATATTACTTAGCGTTATTTTTATAATAATTATTATTCTAAAATAAGTTTAATTTACCATTATTTTTGTTTCGTTCTAAATAATGCTTGGAAATCAGTAGACTATACAGTTATTTTATTCTACTACCTTTTTAGGTCTTCAGGTTTTTAAATATATATTTAGTCTTAGTGTGATCTGAAAGTAAATTCTTTCCAGACAGTGTGACCCTGTCTGTGAAATCCAGGCTAAAGTCACAAAATCTAATTATGAGAAAGCAAGCATCAAAGTTTGATTTCAACCATTAATTTCATTATGATTTTAATCTTTGACATGGCCTTACTCAGTCAAACGGTATTCCACTTTAAATCACACATGGATAAGGCGAGATTGATTTCTTATGAAAGTCTTTAAAACAATATTTTAAGAGGGGCTATATACAAACTTTTAGTCATACAGTAAAAAAACAGAGCCTGTAACCTGTAAAAGAGCGCTTTGGCGGCAATGAATGAAGTCTTGAAATGTATTCATTATGCTGTCTTTCCATGTCGTGAGACTAATCTGTCAGACATCTGCTCTTAACTACTCCATGTGTTTGAGTGACAAATAACCTTCTGAAACCTTCACGATTCAGTGTGTGGATCAGCTAGACTCAACAGAGAGACGGAAACCCAGACGCGAAGCGATTACAGTTGAAAACAGCACAGGAGAGAGCAAAATCATGCATTTACAGTACACACAGAAACTCTCTCAGGGGAAAATGCGAGTATAACAATACTGTGATTGTCATATTTAAGATGATCTCACAGCTGTGTAACTTTAGCACGGTCATTTGCACATAGCGGCACAAAAAACATCATCATCATCATCAGTAGCATCAGCATCATTCATTCATTCTCTATGTAGTTTTAATGAGCTTTTTATGACAATGAACACACAGATTCTCTCCATACAAACATTATGGGTTAATGAATACTCTACTATATGACTTCCAAGAGCCTCGATATATCAGCTTATGGGAATTTCAGCAGGAAACAATGATCATTCCCCATGCTGAGAAGAAGGATGGCAATTTGTACACCTGTCATAAGCACTCTACATACAGCACACAATCAGGGTCGACGCTACAGGAGGGCATCCAGAGGCATTTCTCCCTCAGCCATACCATCCAAAATGTCATATTTGACCAAACTATTATGTCTTTCTCATGCGTTTTACTCTATTTAATAGCCACAATGTGCGACTCCTCTATAAAATGAATGCATCAGTAAATTATTCGTGAAAGAATTTGCTTTGAGCAGTGGCAGATCCTGGCATATGCGATATACAGAGTGACCTAGAGCAGTAGTGTTCTCTGGGGCGACGAGGGGTGCACATATACAGCTTTGAGATAAATATTCGGGCAGTTTGACAGGACTGAAAATGAATTGTGACCTAGTGGGTATCTTTCTCTGAGCAACTCCCTAGGCTTTAGTTCACTGCCCCCTCATTTCGGCTGCAATGTGTCTGCTCCATAGAAATAGGATAAGTGCTCATGGAAAAAAAGAAAAAAAAAAGCCTCTTTACCTGCTAGAAGACTAAAATGGAAGAGAGATGATAAAAGCGGCATATAGTACGGGTCAAGGTTATCACAGAACTGTTCTCTGACAAAAAGGGAATTGAACTTGAAACCTTTATCAGTCTGTAGTGACATTCACACCACTGTATCAGCAAGCAGCAATGTGACTTTATTGATAATCCTTTTTCTTTTTAGTTTTTACTTAATCCTTTTTAGTTTAATTTTCAGATGCATAATTGCATAATGGATAATTCCTCTATATCTTTGATTCTTAAATCCTAATTGCATTTATGAATCTTATTACTATGTATTTAGCTAGCAAGGCAGAAAGGTATGAATTTTAAGTTGGAGCTTAAGCACAAATAATAAAAATAATATAAAGAAAATTAAGAAATGTATGTGTAGGGTTTTTACATTCTTGGGTGGCAACTTTGCATACATTTTACAGCACAGTATAATTTAGTTTGACATCTCTGAACTCAGAGTTGATCATCAGAGTTGATAGCATACTTGGAGTTTTCGGAGTGGTATTTTCTGAGATTTCAAAGGTCAGATGTTCCTTTGACTGTCACTTTCCTCCCGTGACCTTTCATTAAAGTGGAGAGCTTGACCTAACACCTGTAATCTTTCCTCATACCTTCTGTCGACAGCTTTAAACCAGCAGAAAACACAAACAAAGGCAGGGCAAATCGGTATAAAACCCTCTAAAGCCCAGACATCTATGACCGGTGACTGCTAGATCAACTGAAATTGGCATTGGGTTGAAAACTTGAAATAAATGCACGGGTAATGGATTTAATGCTCTTTTTACTGGATGCAGGATAACAATACCTTCCTTCATTGATGCTCCCATTATATGCCATCAGATCTGATCGCTAATGGGGGAAGTGTGTGTTTATGGAAGGCTGATGGGATGAAAAAGCAGCAATTTGGCCATCATAGAAACTCTAAACCTCCCGGAACACAGAGCCTTTGAATGAAGAGAGGCAAAAGCCCAAACAAACAAATGAATCTTTATCTTTCTTTTTACTCATTTGAATTTCATAGACTCTCTCTCTGCTGCATGATGAAATGCACCACATGAAAATTGTACAGATAAAGAGAGGCTGCTATTGACTTAATTTTATTTATTTATTTTTTTAGAGATGGATATGGGGATATGAATGTAGCATCTAGAGAGCTCAAGGTTAGAATTCACTGTGCGTGGAGGAAAAAAGAGCTAGAGAGATTTGATTGGATTGGATACTTGAGTTTTTTACTTTTGTTATTGCTGTAAAAGATCAGTTCTCCCAAAATTGAAACTTCTGTCATTATTTTCTTAAACCCGTATAAGTTTCTTTTTTCTACATTCTGAAAAACTGTGCAGATTGATTTTCCCCCCATGCAGTTACAATGAATGGGCACTGGAACTCTGAAGCTTCAAAAAGGACACAAAACAACATGAAAGTATCATAGAAGTGGTTCATACTACTTATGCGCACTGTTGCAAGTCTACTGAAGCCATTCTGTCTGATTTGTCATTGTTAAGTATTGCATCTTGTAGAAGATGCAACTTGCTTTTTCATTAATTGAACTGTAATTGATATGGATGATCGTAGATTCATTTAACAAATACCTGAAAGACCTAAGTACTGATTTTCGTTAGGTAATGGTATTTGATGATTAATTGAATATTGTTTTTAAAAAGAATTGCTATTTTAATGTTTTTGAAGTCTCTTATGCCCACCATAGCTGCATTTATTTGATTAAAAAAAAATGGACATTTTGAAATATTATTTAAAATAAGTTTCTATTTTCAAATGTATTCCTATGATGGAAAAGATGAAGATGTCACATGATTATTAAGAAATCATTAGAATATGCTGATTTAGTGCTCAAGAAATATTCTTGGTATTATCAACGTTTAAAACAGTTGTGAAACATAACAGTTTACAGTTACATATGCTATATTTCCATTTAAACACACTCTCAAGGCATCAACTGCAGCGAATGATGTTGAGAATTTCATATCTCCATGTACTGCACAGCAGATCAACTGCATTGGAAACACAAAAGTCTCCTTTGTGCGACTGGAAGTCGATTTTTACTGATTTTTGTACTGTGCTGCTCCTACACAACCCCTGATAGCAAACGTCATGAGAGAAACAGCTATTCTGAACTCAGTGACCCCCCACGCACACATAGAGACATATGTTGCCTTACCGATCCGAAAAGCTTCGGTTTGACACCCTGCAGCTGTGGGTGATTATCATCATTCACCCTTGCTAATGGATTCAACCTCATTCCTCTTTCTGTCCCTTATCCACTTCTCCCTCGTCCTTTATTCTCTTTAATCAATTCTTCTGATCAGTATCGACAGAGCATATTCACCTACTAACAGAGAAATAGAAGTCGTATTGATGCGAGGGAGAGTCAGCCATGTATTGGGGTAGAATGGTGAGTCTGGATCTATTCAAACGAGGGCGTGAATTTTGAGTGTCATGTTAATTAAAGCTTGTGGTAACAACTGAAAGCCCTCATTAGCAGGGTGATTTTCTTCACGGCAACATTAGCGTGCAGAATGCATAGGTCCGTAACATCAGGAGCATATCTTAACCAGTAAAACTACTATTGCAAGGTAAGAGGCTAATAAGGCACCAATACACAGAATTAGAGAGAGAGAGAGAGAGAGAGAGAGAGAGAGGGAATGAAAATGATATTTCAGGTGTATCTCTTATAAGCCACTGTGTTGTAAAGCACACTAGAGATTTGTGTTTTTCTTTAAAGGTCATTTAGAATATGCTACTCCACCTAAAGGTCAAAACCATCTTATTACCGCAAATAAATAAATAAATCAATAAACAAACATCCATTCTCTCCCCATTTGCCTCTGTAAATCCCCAGTCCTCCAGAAGCCTCCTGTTTTTACAGAAGAATCACAAGTGTAAAAGCTCAAAGTAATTTCAAAACAGACTCTGCCCTCATACGGTCAAAATCTCTCTCTCTCTCTCTCTCTCTCTCTCTCTCTCTCTCTCTCTCTCTCTCTCTCTCTCTCTCTCTCTATCTCTATCGGCATTAAAATGCAGATAAAACCCTGTCTGGATCTGGCGTGGTTGTTCCAGCACTGTGTTCAGGGCCGGATTAACAAATGGACCATGATGCAACTGAATCAGTGCTTGGACAATTTATGCAACAAAATCTGATGTTTCATTGCAGGACATGCAACATAGGGTTCGCAGTCATTTGGTCTCATTCACTCATATGCCAAAGGTTAATCCCGTAGCAAAGAAAAATCACAAAATAGATGGTATTAATATCTCAGTTGTTTCTCCTAGATAGCAATGTGACTATATGGTGAGCAAATGGAGATCCAAGAGTCTCCTGCTTCTCAGATTTTTTGTTTTCAGAGCAATACATTTATTTTCTAGATATTCAGAAAAAAACTTAGACATCGGCAAACAAAGTTTACAATCAAAAGACGAAGATTTCAAATATTTATCAAATTCTTCATATCTATTCATGTCTGAAGTAGACTTCACATTGATTTTTATTGCACTGTACTCTCATTGATAATTATTTACATTTTAGCTAATATCCCATAAATGCAAATATAAAATGCTATACAATTTTGTCTAGTTAAAAAAAAAACATGAATTGAGGCATCACAACATCATACTGTAATTCACAGTATGAAATGGGTTTTTTTTATATATATATTTGCAAAATATTACATTTAACAGTGTTATTAAATTATTAGTGCTTTAAAGATTAACTTTACATGAGTGTTAGATGGCAGTAAAGGTAATCTAATTAATTAAATATCCACTATACCAATAAAATAAATAAAATATACATATTGACCAATATCCAATATGGTACAGATAGCCTATCATGCATCCCTAAAATAAGTAAGAGCAATGTCCAAGCAATAAAATTTTGCTTCACTCTGTCTTCCCTCTTGCACTCTTTTGTTTTACTTCAAGTCTTATCCAGCCGTCTTGCCAAGAGAAAACACAGAGCCATGAAATTCAACAGTAGAGCAGCTAAATTAAATGTTACTGGTGTAAACAATACAGAGGAGGAAGAAAACACTTCAGACAGATGACAGGGCAGAGAAGAACAGTTAACCATTCACACACAATATAGGCTGGATATTTCTGATTAACCTATTTGATTATTGCTCTAATGAGGACTAGTTCTCCTAGCTGACATGCTAGTGTTCTTAGGGCAGTGGGTCTGTGTTTTACAGCGTAATGCAATGTCTCAGTCTCACCAGAGAAGCAGAACTGCAGTGCTGTATTTCACTCTGACTGAGTGAGGTGGAGACCCCGGTAACGTGCACATCAGTGTGAACGAATCAATGAACAAAAGAAGCACCAGGCGTGTAAAACACACTACTGCATTGGTCAAGAGCACAGACAGGAAGCCTCAGAATCAACAGGTGTGTTATGATGGGATACAAACCTGAACATACTGGCACAATCAACTGTGAAAAACTGCTGGGACGTGAAAATGAACCCTATTTAGATTGAACTGAATGGGAAACACTCCCACACACAGGCAGTGAGAACGCATGACGTCAGCAGGGTTGGAAATGTCATAGTGGTTTACATTGTTCAGCACATGTACCTGAGAACATTAGTCACAGTGACACACACTTCTACAGCGTGTTTTATTGATGAGAAGAGTCTCTCTCGCTCTCATCTCAGGTCAAGTCTCAGATGCGGGTGGAGACTGGATCTCTGGTGCGAATATAGTAATGTGTAATGAGATCTGTGCTACTCTGAAATCCAAGTAAAATTAGCCAACACATTAACACAACAATAAGGACAATATATAGGGTTATGGTTCAACATAATACCCACAATGACCTGTTAAGAGATTCGGTCATGGACATATACACAGATAACTCTCAAACGAAAGCGTAAATAAATAATTATGTGTCTAACCATTTGTAATTCTACCTAGAAAAAGACAGTCACCTGAACACAGACCCAACTGTATTCATCAAGAACCAAACCATTTGGCAATGTAACATTCATGAGTTACTGTCCACAATAAGTGAAGTCCTTAATCTTGTTGTTTTGGGGTCACAGACCTCACAGACTTGCTTCAGCCAATAATCAGCCATCTAAACAGGAAGTCAAAGACCGTTTTGCGTTTTGACTTCAGCTCTGGTTTCAAAACCACAGTGACACTGCAGCTACATACAATACACATGAAAGTAGCTGTAGCAGCATATATATATATATATATATATATATAGCGTATTACTCAAGTCATACACCATATAATCACTCAAAATAATCACCTAAAATAATCCTCCACATTCTCTTAAAACCAATTGTGTCAAACGTCTACACATATCAGTCATGAACATATGAATAAATGGCCTGTGATTTATGAGGGGCAGGGTTGAAGTAAATGGGGCTATACAGCTCTGCAGTTGCCTTCTGTTGTGAATGTGTGGGAGAAACGCTGAAGGATGTTCCTCTGCTTGCTACACACATGCTTAAATATTAATTGGTGCATAATAGGGATGAATAAAGTCTAGCCTGGGGCAGCGAGTTAAATCCAAACCTACCGCTGCTTCAGGCAGGCATGACTGCAGTCAGCAACCATGGTCATTAGGGTTAGATGCTAATAGCAGTTAACTCGGAAAAGAAAGAAAATCCACAAGCTGCAGGGAAACGGCTTCTCTTTCGATGAGGTGTAATGTTATACTGTAAACAGTTGTGTTTGTTTAAGTTGCACTTTGGTGGTTTAAAAGACCTTGAACATGGGGCTACTTAAAGGGATAGTTCACCCAAAAAGGGAAATTCTGTCATCATTTACTCACCCACATGATGCTCCAAACCTGTATGATTTACTTTATTCTGCATAACACAAATGAAGAATGTCAACACTGGACCCTATTAACTTTCACTGTGTGAACTAAAACATTCTTAAAATATCTTCTTCTGTGTTGCGCAGTCATACACATTTGGAATGACATGAGGGTGAGTAAACAATGGCAGAATTGTTAATTCCACTGTTAGAAAAGTTGTGCAAAATTTGTACCTTTAGGGGTACGACAGTTTGTCACTGAGGCAGTTCCCTTAAATGGACAACTTTGTCCCTTATCTACCCCTAAAAGGTGCATATTAGTGCCTTCTAGAGTAGTTATATGTTCCCCTAAAGTTCTGTTTTGAACCCTTTAGGGGTAAATAAGGTACAAAGTAGTCCATTTAAGGTGGCAAGCTCCTGTAGTCCGGAAGGTACAATTTCTGCACACAGTGATGAATGATCTATCCCTTAAAGACTTACCCTCTGAAATGCTTGAGGGGTGTGGCTTGATGTGCATTCAGGGTTAAAAAGTGTAAATATACAGATATATATATATATATATATATATATATATATAGGGAATATACAGAGAGAAGTCATTCGGAGACAAAATGACTCACCCCAGCGTTGTCATGGTTACAATGGTGTACCAGAAGGAGGCCGGGATGCTGGTGAATTTGCTGGACGAGGAGCCTTTCTCAGCGTAGAACATGACTGTGGCAAAGATGATGATGGCCATGGTGAGGGAGAAGAGGAGGAAGCCGAGTTCGGATGCGCAGCTCTTCAGCGTGTAGCCAAGGATCCGGAGACCCTGGGAGTGGCGGGAGAATTTAAAGATCCGGAAGACGCGGAACACCCGTAGCGTGACGAAGGCTCCACTTACGTCCTCGTTGTTGGTCATGACGAGCCCAATATAATATGGCAAGATGGCCACCACGTCGATAATGCTCATCACGCTTCTCATAAAGCGATACCTGCTGGGCGCCGCGAACAGTCGCATTAGATACTCCACCGTAAAGATCATTACGCAAGCCGTGTCCATGCAGAAAAACGCCTCGGTGTAGCGCTCACCGCAAGGGACGTCTCTCTGGTTCGGCAAAGCACCGCAAGGAACCGTCTCAACCACGTTGGTAATGACAGATATGGCGATGAAGAATCCAGTTACGTAGTAGAAAACCAGCGCCATGGTGCTAGTGTGTGGGTTCTCGAAGGCCCTCCACATGGTCTCGCGGAAAGTCATGTTTGGGAGTTTGCTGTCTTTGTTGTCCTCAAGGTCATCCATAAGACGCTCAATGTTCTCCCTCTTGCGGTCCTTGTACTCTTCGTAACAGCAGTCACTGATGATTTCAGGAATGATTCCAAAGAACGCCAGCTCCTCGTCGTAAGCAGAGATGCACTCGTAGCGTGGGTAGTGCAGCTTCCCTGTGCGGTAGAAGTTAAGAATACTTCTGAACAAATCCGGATCTCGGTCAAAGAAATACTCCCTAGTTTCCTCATTGAAGAAGAATTCTTTTTCGGAGCTCCCCAGGAGCGTATCAGGGTAACGGTCTAGCGTGTTGCGCCAGGTCTGGAAGCGTCGGCCACTGACATTGAGGATAATAAGCTCGTCCTGATGCTTGTTCTTATTGGTTGGTGCGACGGGCATGGGCAGGTTGGCCACCGGCATCCATCCTATGGCCGCCGCCCGAGCGAAGGGGAGCCAGGCTGCCACTCCAGCAGCCATTGGGACTCCGGCTGGGGTCGAGGGGACCAGATCAAACACCTTCACAACCAGCTTGACATTAGATTAGACCCCATCTACATAGAGAGAGACAGGAAGATGGGAAGATAAGAGCGAGTGAGAGGTTGGCAAATGTGGGAGGACAGGAAGAGGAGAGAGTTCCAGTGGGAGAGAGTGAGACAGATGTGAAATGGGAGTGAAAAGACGGCAAGAGCGAACAGGATGCCAGCAGAATAGAGAGGCAGAGGTAAAAGGGAAGCAATCATGTAGAGTACAGTAAAAAGAAGTACAGAAAAACAAACACGCAAGGCATGGACAGGGAAGAACAGGCAGAAAATGGTAGACTGTATCAGACCTCAAACCTTAAGCCTATTCTTTAGAATCACTCTTTTTCTCTCAAAGCAAAGTACAAAATAGATAAAACAGAAAAACAAGACATAATTTTTATCATTTATAGCCCATATTTTGCATTAAAGGGTGCAGATATTCTGACACTAATACACTGTATTCTAACATGCTGTGACACTGCACTAATATTATAGTTTTAAAGACAACTGAATAATAACATCTGTTTTACCAGGTTTTAACACGTCTGTTTTTACAGTAATAGCACATATACAACATTATAGAACACATGCATCATGACAATTCGTAAAGAAAGCTGATTTTAAAACTATTTATTCTCAGCTCATGTAAGAGAGACTCCAAAGGGTAAGAGACGGTTTGTGCTCGAGACATAGAGCCCTTCAGCAACTGCAGTTAGAAACAGATGCGAACCTGTTGAGCTTAATGCAAAATAATAAAACGCCACGAAATATCGGTCGCTAAACACTGACAGTGCTGTAGTTCGTACTTTACGAGCATCAAGATTTGCACTGTTAACACTTCAACTGCGGTTATCCCCATCTGCGCCTTAATAAATATTGTATAATATGAACAAGGCTAATAAATATTATTATTATTATTATAATAGTAAATATTAGTATTATTATTGTAATTGTTATTATTAATAATGGTCCAAATGGTAAACCACAGCAAACTCGTTTTCAACAGTTTAATTTTTTGTTACTTACCCATGAAAAATCTTTGAACTTTTCATTCATTCAGCTACATTTATGATATTTCCTCCTGACATCACTTCGAAAGTGTTCGCCGAAACATCCACACATTAATGATGAAAGGAGAAAACAAAAACCCAGGTGAAAGAATAAAACAATAAGGGACTAACCAGCGTGATTGGAGCCGCGGGAAATAATAGTTTAGTTTCTTATTTGGGTCCCTCAGTCACATCCTGCGCTGTTTAATGATCCATTTGCTCGGACGGACAGAAATGCCGCACCGACCGCTCGCGCGCTCGAAGTGACTTCCCGCAGGATGCTCGGCTGATGGATAGAGGTGGTAGTCTTTTCCCAACCTCTCTCTTTCTCTCTCTCTCGTTCTCTTTCTCTCTCTCTCTCTTTTCTCTACATACACCAGCACACTCCCTTTCTCCCGCCCCGAGGTCTCTCCGCTGCCAGGTCTCGCGCTCTCTAGTTAGGCGCTGCGCGCGCGATCCGAGTTCGTGGAGCAGAGAGAGCGCTAGACGCACAGAGGCAGTATATGCTCGCTTTCGCGCCACTCACACTGTTTGACAGCGCGCTGATTTCACCTTACTTTATAGTGGGCTCACCCTGCTTGCCGCAGCTTTGTTACCTGAAACCAATATAGAAATGGGGACGAGGTAATTGATTTGCAAAGTCATACGGAGCCCAGGTTTTAACCATCCATATTTAAAGATGACATTCAAAACATCCTCTACGACTTCTCATTCTCATATTGATTCGTAATGTTAAATTTAAGCAAAGCTTACATCAGAAAGTATTAACGCAGATGTATCAGAAGTAGGCTGAACTATCAGGATTAAAAAAAAATGTGTGTGTGTGTGTGTGTCATGATTCACATAATGTTTATCTGTTATAATCTTTTGTGTGATGCAAGACATTGATGCAACAAATTCCTAAAATGTTGTGTGTGTGTGTTGAGAGAAACGTGTAAATGTTGTAGGCTAAATAAATTTAAAGTTAATATTTGAAGGGTTCGTAAATTGGCCAAGTCATGTTATAGCTACAACTTTAAATGTAACAATGATAATGTTCATGTGAGTGTTATTATGGTGGTCTCGCTCAGCCAGACCTTTGACTAGACTGCAAAAGGTCGGGTCGATAGCCTATTTTAGCCAAGAACCGCCCACTTAGACAGAAAGAGCTGTTTGACTGATGTGTAAAGCAGTCAATCACAGTTCGTTTTGCTTATACATGTTAGGAACGGGGCTATTTGAACTATTTTGTAACGCAATTAAATAGGCTGATATTCAAAAAATATTTAAATAATGACGCAGCTGTTTATGAAACAGCGGAAAAGGCGTAAACACTATGTATAGTGCAAAAACAGGTAAACAATTCATGAAAAATTCTCTCTAGTTTAATTGCTATTAAGTGCCTCAAGCAAAACTCTGATTATCTTTTAAAGATTTGATGTCACTGTCTTGACAAACTTTGGAAAATCCAGTGTTTATTTTGCTTGTAACCTGAAAGAATAATGCTGTGGGCATTCATGCATTCATAATTATCCTTCTGCTGTCATTTAATAGCAATTAATTTGTGTTTTTGGACCAAAATCTTATCCAGTCCTGCAAATTAATGAGCAAACACAAAGCCATATACACTGCTGTTCTCCAGGCCCAAAATCAGGCCACTGGAATTTCATTTCTGTTCTCTTCATATTGTGTACGTGTGAATTATTTATATCCCTTTTTTTTCTCCTGTAACGTCCTTCAAACGTGGCTCAGTGGATGAATACTCAGCAGTTATCGGCTTTGGAAATCCTTGATGGATTTAGTGCGCTGGCGTGCCTTGTGATGGAAGTGTGTTGTTGAGTGTGGAGCGGGTTCTGATATGTGTAACCACAGATTCGCTGCTTCAGTAAGCAATATAAAGCCTAATTAACTCTGCTGGGACTCTCAGCTCTCAAAGTGGGCCTGAAGGTTCTGAAGAATACCAATAAACTCAGATCAGTGGCGACAGTGTAAAAATGCACCCTAAATGCATACTTTTTCAGTTGAGTGAACAGCAGTGCTTTTCTAAAAGCACTCACTTACTTTTAACACTGGCAAAGAAATACAACTCAGCTCCACAAAATTCCTTCGTAGTGCACTTATTAGTTCCTGAAGTAATTATAAAGCCTGTAGTCTAGTGAAACTTATTTCGGATAGACACAAGAAGGCACTACCGGAGAAATAGTTGGCCTGAAGGCCCCTCTAAAATATCCTGTCAAAGAGAATAGACTGATCAATAGCATCCAACAATGTGTTTAAATTTACAATCACAGGCACAGAAACACGTCCACTGTTTGAAGTTAGAAGGAAACCATTAATCAATTTAACTACAGCCGTTTCAGTGATCTGACGGGGAGCAAAACCAGACTGCAGTAATTCACGTAATTACAGGCTGTGTAAATGATCGTGGTAATATAATTTAATGTTTTAATGTAAATAGTAAATGTAAGGTTAGGTGATGGGTGCAGCTTGGGTTTGACCGATGTTTTAGCTTCCTCTGAAGAGTCAGGCTCTTTCTGAGAGTCTGGGTCTCCAGCAGGAGGTTTTAAGGAAGTAAGGTGTGCAAACTCGGTGCAGTTGTCTCCTCTAACCTCGCTGTGAACACACCAGGGGCCTGTCGTAGACAGATCGGTCACTTTTAGTGCTCTGCTGAGAGTGACACATCAGAGCAATGGAGTGCAGTTCAGTTGTGATTCATGCTGATGTGCATTTAGCTCTGAGTCACAAATTCATAAATTCTGATCTTTACATCACAGTGGCCAAAGTGAGACACAAATAGTGCCCTCAAAAGTGCAGTGAGAAATTGGTGCACTAGTGTGCATCTCTGCAATGATAGAAAATGTGTGTTTGTTTGTTTGTTTTTTTGTGTGTGTAATATATATATATATATATATATATATATATATTCCCAAGAGTGATTGATTCATTCATTCATTTTATGATGCCTTCATAACCTTTTTGGATCTTTTAAGTTTTGGTTACCTGGATTTTCAATGGAGGAACAGAAACCTCTCAGGTTTCATTAAAATATCTTAGTTTGTGTCAAAGATTAATCCATGTCATATGGAATGACATGAGGGTGATTACAAAATGGATTTTCATTTTTGGCTGAACTATAACTTTAATAAATGTCCTAAATAATGTTTTTATTAAAACAAAAGTATTTGTGAATATGCGGTAAAGGAAAGAAAATATCATGACAGACAGCTCAGTATAAAAATCAGTCTAAATCAATTGAAAGTCTCCTCTGTGGTAGAAAAGTGTGTGTGTGTGTGTGTGTGTGTGTTCTTAAAGCAAGGAGTGGAGCAGATATCCATCAAAATGGCTAAATCTGTTTTGAAATGCCATGCCTTTTACAGTATATGGCAACTTTCAAGCACTAGACCCTTAAATTTTATTTGGAAATTTCCATAAAGGTTGCTTAGTTCAGTATAAAAACAGTTCAGCATGGTAACTTATTCCCTTTCACAGATTTGCATTATGGCAGTGTTTCTCAAGCTATTTTTATCTTATGTACCCCCATAACCCCATCTGTAAATCTCAAGTAGGCCTTTATAGACAGAAATATGTTATTCAAATACAATTAAGTTGTAATTTCTGGTTTTATAGGCTTTTTTTTTTTTTTTTTAAAGGGTTACTCCACCCCAAAATGAAAATTTTGTCATTAATCACTTACCCCCATGTCGTTCCAAACCCATGAAAGCTTCGTTCGTCTTCGGAACACGATTTAAGATATTTTGGATGAAAATCGGGAGGTTTGTGACTGTCCCATTGACTGCCAAGCAATTATCACTGTTGTGGCCCAGAAAAGTATGAAAAGCATCGTCAGAATAATCCATCTGCCATCAGTGGTTCAATCTGAATTTAATGAAGTGACGAGAACACTTTTTCTGTGCAAAGAAAACAAAACAACAATTTTATTCAACAATTCGATGCTTTTCATACTTTTCTGGGCCTCGACAGTGATAATTGCTTGGCAGTCAATGGGACAGTCACAAACCTCCCGATTTTCATCCAAAATATGTTAAATTGTGTTCCGAAGACGAATGAAGCTTTCATCAATTTGGAACAACATGGGGGTAAGTGATTAATGACAAAATTTTCATTTTGGGGTGGAGTAACCCTTTCAGATTTTTAAAATGTTTCTGAATTAATGCTGCTATGCTTACAGTACCAAAAATGCACTTATTTGATGATGCAAATTGCAATACAGTAATATTTTGAAATATCATAATTTTAAATAATTGTTTTCTACTTTAATGTTGTAAAATGTAATTTATTACTGTGATGGCAAAGCTGGATTTTCAGAAGCTATTACTTCAGTCTTCAGTGTCGCATGATCCTTCAGAAATCAATCTAATATGGTGATCTGGTGCTCAAGAAACATTTCTTATTATTACCAATTTTAAAAACAGTTGTGCTGCTTATATTTTTGTGGAAACCATGGTACATGTTTTTCCAGGATTCTTTGATGAATAGAAAAATCACAAGAATAGCATTCATTTGAAATTATGAATCATAAAAATTATAATAAAAAATAAAAATCCAAACATTTGAATGCTTTAGTGTAAGTGACATTTATTTTTATTCATCAGTTCATATATACATGCTTGTATGGAATTGGTGGCATTAAATGATTTCATATATTCATATAAATGGTCATGTCAGCCATGACATTGTTGTGTCAGATTGTATCTTTTTTTATACATGCTGTGTTTCCACACTGCTTAAGTCAGAATAACCTCTGTGTGACCTTCAGGCTGTAATCCGTGTTTCTTAGCAGAGATCTAGGCCATAAACCTTTGATCATATGCAGCTATATTAATAGGTGCGTTTGTGCTGTGAGTCTCTCTGATGACTGAAGTACAGTGATGTTCCCCACCGTGAGGCTGAATAAATAAGCTGCAGGGAGACTATAGGAGCCACAGCTGTGGCGAGTCTATTAAAGGTTACTGTATTCAAGGCCCAAAGGCATCGCATAAGTGTGTAGATTAGCGTGCGATCAAGGGTGTTTGTGTTTGTTGATGTACGTCAGCGCAAAAAAAACTGTTTTGGCACCCAGGTGCACGTAGTATGCGGCACCCCCTCTCTTTCCAGACCACACACGTGCATGTATACACATATGCGGTGCGTTAACATCTTGAACAGCATAACAGTATGCTGAGGACCCTTTGCTGGCTGTCTTACTCTATAAGGGGAGAGAGCAGAGGCAGAACTGGCCCTCTGTAAACACACATATCACTCTTGTCATACGAAATGGAAAATTTTGTCCTGTCACACTGGCAATAAGCTGACCCGACATTACCTCGACTTCATGAGCCTCAAAGCTCCATAAACAGCACAGCACTGCCGGCACCACACAGACTTCCTCTCCTAAAACATCAGATATGTAAACTATTCAGAACTGCTGATGATAAATGTAAGTTGAATTCCCAATAAGACACTCTAGTGCAACTCAGTGAAACCCCTCATGACATAAGTCACAAGCTTATGTAGTATCCATGACAACAAACCAGACACTGGGGTGGGGTGGGGGGCTTCGCTAATATTTATTTTCTTGCACTGTCGGTGTTGTTTTAGCATCCAATTCACTCAAGGAATTATGCAAATCAGATCATGGCACAAACAGACCCAAAATATCAGTAATGAATGCAATTTAGATGCTGCAATTCTTAAATAAAACAACAAACAACATTTAAAAAATAAATAAAAATACATTTAATGTTGATAATAACAATAATATGTTTATATTTATTTATATACTATCTGCTTTCTGAGTTTTGTGAATGTGGCATATTCTATAAAAAGTCTAATTTTCATTGAAGGGATGTGTTTGCACTAAAAAGTATGACAATGACTTATTTCCTCATTGTGCAGCACTATTTTAGTGTATTTTAGAGCTTGGTTAAATTGATTATTGGGTGTTTAGAGATTTTGTTTGTTTTTGTTGCTGTTGTTACAAAAGATTATTTTTTCAAATGCTGTTCTTTTGAAATTTCTATTTTTAGCAAAGAATCCTCAAAAAAAGTATCATGGTTTTAACAAATTTATATTAATTTTAAGCACCACGTCAGCATATGTGAATGATTTCTGAAGGGTCACGTGACACTGTGATTGGTAAAAATTCAGCTGTGCCATCACAGGAATAAATTACATTTCAGAATATATTAAAACTGTTATTTTAACTGTAACTTTATTACAGTTGTGTGTTTTCATTTTCCTCCTGTTTTCTCATGTTTCCACTCACTGTCTAAAAATGTGCATGCACATTTAGGGCATTAACCAGGCACTTATCCAAAGCAATTTCAAAGAGTTTTAACTTCAATAGTGTATAAATGTCAAGCATGCAATTCAAAAAGACACTGGGAAAAAGTAATTACTAGCTAATATAAAGCTCAAGATTTCTGTCATGATTAATTTTACATCAGAAAAAGATCAGTACTGTCAGTACAGTAAATCAGTAATATTTTCTTGTTTTCCAGCAGAAATATCTAAACAACCTTAAAGCTTAATTTAAAGGAACAATTTATCCACAAATGAAAATCTGCTGAAAATGTCTTTACCCTCAGGCCATCTAAAATGTAGATGATTTTGTTTCTTTATCAGAACATATTTGGAGAAATTTAGCATTACATAACACAAAAGTCACACAAAGTATAAACGATAATGAATTAGAATGAGAGTCAAAAAAGCTGATAAAAGCATCACAATCAGTTAATGGCTTGTAAAGTGAAAAGCTGCATGTTTGTAAGATGTTTTAACTTTAAACCGCTGCTTCTGGCCAGAATATCAGTCTATAATCCATAATAACTCTTACTCTAGTGAAAAAGTATATTCCATTATGTTTTCTCACAAAACTGTTTTTGCTAATAAACACTTCTTGATGCATATTTCTCCCCTGATTCAGAAAATACAGCTTTTTTTACTGGAGAAAGCAATATTATGGATATAAGACTCGCATTTTAGCCAGACACAATGTTTTGAAGTTTGTTTTAACTTTACAAGATGTTAATTGTGTATCTGGTTTAAAGGAGGACTGGATATTTTTTGCAGGCAATAAGACCAAAATTCTGTTTTTAAATTATTTTTAACCAGTCACAAGTTTTGAAAGGGGTGACTTTTGCTGTTCACACATGTGCAGAAAGTTGATTCCACCAGCGGGGTGTGAGGACAGCAAAGTGCTTAGTCTTGTTGCAGAGGCTATATGAGGTGAAAGTGTGATGAGGCCCATGGAGGTGGTCGGTCAAAGTGGGTGCGTCATGGTTCAAGGTATCAGTGAAGAGCAGTGCGAGAAGAGGAGCTCTTTGTATTGAAAGTGTCATTGCTCACTGAGTGGAGAGGATGCATGCTGTGTCATCATGATGTAGCTTCACACACTCTCTGTGTTTTACAGGGAATATTCAAATGAAGCTTGCATGCAGCTTTATCATTTATCATAAACCAGCCTTCATTGGCAGAGCCAAAAAAAGCATAATTGGGTATTAAACATTCACTGACACAAGGAGTGCACCGCAAAACATGTTATGCTGTTATTGACCCTGGAGAACATTTACAGCATGTTTAAATGCCCATTAATTCATATGTCATCACTGACCTGCCGCTGTTAATGACCATGACTCATTCATGATGATTTATTTATGGCATCTAAATTTAAAAAAAAAAACTGCTCTACCAAGCTGAGATGCAAATAAACGTTTAGTAGTAAACACCAGGCAGAAAGAACTTTACAAAGCATGTTCATTCACAATGCCTTTGGGATGCTTTAATTTTCAGCCCTTTGTAGCCACATAAAGATATTTTGGCCCATTTTTACAGCATTTCTTCAGGTCAGTGATATATTTGGACTGTTTTGCATGAACTACTTGCTTCAGGTTTTGCAGCAACAAATCATTTGAATTAAGGCTAGATCTTTTTTTTTTTTTTTTAACTTAATTTGGCTGTTCATTAACCCTAAAGCTTACTGTATCATATTTGATATGCAGAAAACCTCTAAATTATCAACATGATCAAAACTTTGCTAAAAGTCCTTCTTTTTTATAAATAAAGTTTAATTCTAAGAACCTTTTTTACAGGGTGAACTTTTGAGTTTAAGATCAGTAGGATAAAGTCAGAGGTAATGGATGGACTGATTTCTCCATCCAAAATTAACTTCCCATCAATGACTGATAGAAGCAGACATCCTCATACCAGGATACTCCCAGCACGACACATTACAGTTGTGATGAGTTTATTTTGTCTCATTATTATTCTAACGGCTGTCTGAATGATCCAGGTGGTATTTGATAACTTTGGATATGAGGCAATGTTTCAAAGTGCAGTAATTTACTTTTTGGCATTCAAAGCATTCCTCATACTGAATAAAATAATGACCAACAACATCAAGCAATTCAAGACAGACATTTGTGTGTTATTCTGCAGTTCTGTGTGACCTTCTGAAATACTGAAAGTGTAGCGATGGTGGTGAATTCTTTAGTTTGTACACTAATGGCTATAACTTCCTGATAAAAAGTCAGAGTGTTCAAAATAAATAGTAAGCCATCATGAGAGTATAATAGTCTATGAAACATATTGGAACATTTGAGATAGCTATTAAAAGGTTTCCATAGTTTTTCAACAGAACAGAACTGTAGGCATTAGATTACTATGTTTATGAAAAGAAAAAAAAGAGAGAAGATTTTGTTCGAAATTGATGTTTATTCTTTGTTGAATAACATCCACTCTATGATTTTTTTAGCTAAATTAACACAATACCACTGTGATAAATGGATCTCAACCCCTCTCATGCTCACTGAGGGGTCTTGTTGTTTTAACAAATTGTATCATTTTAGTCAGAATCTGCTCTCATCCATAAATCAAATTGAATCCATCACAGTAGACTTTTTTGTGTAATGGATGTCAAGTGTGTTTATCTTTTGTTAAAAATTTGTTCCCAGTAGGATTTGCTGTCCAAACAATGTACAGTGAATAAATAGTGGCGTTATAGTTGACTAAATTGTGGTTGGACTGATTAGATTTGACTTTTGTTTCAGCTTTGAGAGAGAGAGAGTTGTGCTACCTGACAGAGTTCAGGATGTGCTCGCATATGGGATAGAATGACCTAGTTACGTACTCTCTAGAGGAGAGGGAAGTGTGTGTGTCTGTCTGCATCTTTCTTTCAGAGAGATGAGGTGTGAGAGCGTGGTGTGGCGAGTATAGGGGCTGTTATGTGTCTGTCAGGGCACAGGGAGGTGAGGCCTGGTCTCTACAGATGCCACTGGTCCAGTACATGCTTATTGAAGTATTTTAAGTTTCGCTACCTTGGAATTATTTGGTTCTATCTGCATTCTGAGCAGTTTTGAGATATTGAGCTTCAAAGGTTTTGCGTTCCAAGGACTTCTGTAGATAGAACCCTTTTTGTTTTCTATAAAAAGGCCCACAAATTTACACAGCTCACACAAGAAACATCACATGATGTAAATGAGTTAACCACAGAATAAGAATATGTGAATAACTCAATTTTGACAAAAATAGAACCTTATAATCCCAAGTCGACGGTTTATCAAAAGCAGATAGACTGCTATAATACTGTATACAACCGTTCAAAACTTGGGGGTCAGGAAAATGTTTACATGTTTTTGAAAGAAGTCTCTTATGCTCACAAAGGCTGCATTTATTTGATAAAAAAAAATGCAGTAAAAATAGTAATATTGTGAAATATTATGAAGATTAACCATGTGGAGTTTTTTAATCAAGAAATGCTCAAAGAACTCTTTGGAGCATTCAAGTCATTTCTATATCATCAAATTAAGTTTACATAAAAAAGTTGTAATTGCTAATGTTAACAGTACAGTTTATTTTTGTGATATATGTCATTAAAGTTACACACCTAATGTAAATAATTGCCATTGTTGCTTTTGAGATTCCAGCCTTAGTATGTGAAATAGAGAGAAGTTTTATATGCAAATGCGTTGTAGGGATGCTTTATTACTACAAAAATTACTTTAATGCACATTGTCACCATAATTCTGATTTCCAAACTCATTAGTATGAACTTCCCTGGCACACTGTATTTACTTTTTTAATGTGGCACTAACATTTATAACTGCAGCTGTCCTAAACTTTTTCACAGGTTTAGGCTCAAAGGATCATTAATCTCCACAAGGGTAACTTTAAATGAAACCCTGTATTTTTACATAAAACCACCAAACATAACAAGTAACAGAACTCTAACCCATATTAACTCTAAATAACATTTATTAATATTCCAGCTCCAACAGCTAGCACAGAGCTACTTAATTAAATATTTGAATGCAGCAGTCAATGACTGCCCCCCTAAAGCATAATGAGAAACAGCAGTGTTGTTTCCTTGCTGGTTGCACATTTGTTGCATTTCATTGCAAAAAATAAATAATAAAAAATAAAATAAAAATTGACAGAAATATGGCAGGAATGTCTTTGATCCAAACTTAGCAAGGGCATGAAATCCTACGGGTCAAACGGACTCTGTCCTAATGATGGACATTCATAACACATTGCTGGTGTTATTGAGATAAAATGAAGGGTAAAAAGCGTGTCCTCAGACTGATGTTTGTCCTGCTCATCCCTGCCTCATTATTTTCATGTCACACCATTCCACTGCATTTCACTGATGGTGTCATAATAGGGCTTGAGGGAACAGCTGCTCTCTGTCAATGAGAGTTCTCGAGCGCTGTAGGACCAATGGACGGTCGCTCGGACCGTTGATTGATGGATCCGTGGGACAATTCTTTTCCTCAGTGCAACCGAGACATAAATTTCACCATGGCAACCTGACAAAGCAAGTTAGACCTGTTGAAATAATTCCTTGTCCTGAATTCTATTATGATTTGAACACGTCTTTGTCTGTAATTTCTGCCAGTACGTTTATGTAATATTATGACAATCACCGCTAACGTTCTTAAAGCCTGTTAACACCAAGGACTATAACAATAACTATAAAGTTTTAAAAAATCATTCTAATTCTGTGAGAATAGAGAAGTCTATGACCCAGAGGATGAAATCATCCAGTTAGAATCCCCTTGACTTTAAAGAGCTCAATCGTTTAAAATGTCAGACGACTTTATAGTTGTGGCGTGAATAGGCCTCAGCAATGTGCATCAATGGAACTTTTCAAACACCTGAATCTGCAACACCAGAATCTGATTAATGAGAGAAATTGCACAGCTAAAATAGCTAACCGTAAATATCAACTGAAATTTTAATGGAATAGTTCATCCAAAATAATAAAATGGCCTCATTTACTCACCTGAATGTTGTTCCAAATCTCTATGACTTTCTTCCATGAAGCTCAAGGGGATGTTTTTAGCCCCCAAATTTTTTCTGACTGCACCCATTCACTACAGAAGATCCACTGGTGAGCAAGTGATGTAATTGAAAATTTCTCAAAATCTGTTCAGATGAAAAAACAAACTCATCTTGGATAGCAATTTTTAATTTGGGGGTAAATTATTTCTTTAAAGAATGTTAATGCTGCTTTAATAGAATGTTTAATAGAATGAAAGTGGATGGGACCAAAAGCTGTCCAGCTCCAATGAAGATTAAAAAAAAAAAAAAAAAAAAGCAAAACTATTTTATGAGTTTTCTGAAGAAATATAACAACTGTGTGTGATAAAAACCCAAATTTACATTATTTTCTGAAACTCTTGCCTCGAAAATCTTGCTTAATGGCATGGTCACCATTCACTCTCATTATATGGAAAAGAACAGCTTGTATTCCCTGCCATAAGTAACGTCTTATGTGTTCCATAAAAGAAAGAAAAAATTATACAGGTTTGGAACAATATGAAAGTGAGGACATGATGACGAGTTAATATTTTTGCGGTAATTAATCATTAAACTAAATAGAAACTAAAGGTTCTGAATACACATATTTATTTAGGTTTCTTAGCTTACAAAGAGAGGCATGAAAGAGCATGGTATTAATATACTGTATGGTACATTTAAAAAAAAAATAATAATAATAATATATATATATATATATATATATATATATATATATATATATATATATATATATATATATTAGTGCTGTCAAACAATTAATCGTGATTGTGTGTACTGTGTATATTTATTATGTATATATAAATACATAAAATACAGTATATATTTTGAAAATATATTTACATGTATATACTTATATTCATTTAATTTATATTAAATATAAGTATATTCGATATATAAACAACATATTTTTCTTAAATATATGCATGCATGTGTGTGTGTTTATATATATAGGCCTACATAATAAATATACATAGTACACACATATATTATGTAAGCAAAACATTTATTTTGGATGCGATTAATCGTGATTAATCGTTTGACAGCACAAATACATATATGTATATAAATATGAAACCATTTTTGGAACAGTGTAATGAGCCTCTTCATCTTTTTCTTTCTTTTCTGTGTTGTTGCTAATAAGCGTTAATTAAAAGAGTCTGTCTCTACCCCTCCAAGGTCAGTCAAGAGGGGAATTAAGTTCAGCAATTAATCTGCATAAAGAACACGCCTCTCAGCACTAACCTGCTAGAGTGAGATATATAATCCCACTCATATCTTCATACTCTCTGATGTTAGGACAGTTTATGGAAACAATTTGTGCATTTTATCATTACTAATAATTAATGAAGCAGATTATCAGTTAAAGCAGACAAAAACATGTATTGCAGACATGTCTGTTACAGTGTTGTGCAATTGAAACAACCCCCCTGAGCAAAAACAGATCATTATTATGTTCAATTTTTAAATTCTGACATTGTGAAAAGTTATCAGCAAATTCAACTTTCAGGATGATGTCACATGCTCAATATGGCGAAAATCTTAGCTATATATACACAAGATCTAGAACGAATCTTCATCCTGGATTGAACTTCCTGTCATCAGAGACAAACGAACTGTCACCACACCGAGTGCGTCGTGCTAGAGAGACGTAACGGCACGATAGAAATATCGATCACATGTGTCTGACTGAAGATTCATATGTCTCTATCAGCGTTTATCACCCTACAGAGTAAGATGTTACAACATCTTACTCAATAACAGAATCAATACTCACAGCTCCTCCCTCCCCCATTACAGCCCATTAACGGTGAGATGTAGGCTGACGGTGAAGCGTTCTTCCTCGACAGCCGTTGTTAGTAGAGACCTGCACTCGTTGTCAGTTCTGTTCTGATTTCACCCCACAGCTGATGAATCAGTCAGACGGAGAATGTCAACAGGCCATCGGTCCCTTCTGCCACCCAGGGGACAAGCCCATGTCGCCCAGGCAGAGGATTGATTGGGTTCCTTTATTTCAAGCACTTCTTTTACCAAGGAAGGATCAATGAGAGTTTCTTGACTGGCTTTGGCTCCTGTCTGCTATGGGACTGATTTCTCCACGGCTGTCGTAGTATGTTAGAGATTGTGCCAAACAGGTTGTTCATTAGCACCGAGCTAGTCAGTCTGCGGCAGGATCACCAAGTATCATTTGCTGTTACAATAGAAGATGCCACTGCAAGCTGAGACTTAGGAAGGATGGGATCAGAGATAATGTTAAATATTAAAGATAGTATGATAAGTGGATTGACTGAGATTTTTGTAATATTTATATATGTACTTAAAGGGACAGTTCACCAAAAATGTATATATATATATATAAAAAGAAAAGTATGGGGCCATGTTTTTTGGTTGATTGTATTTTTAGGTGTCACAGGTACATGTGTTATAATTATTATAATGATAAAAATATTTTCTGCAATGAAAAAAAGATTCATGTTATTTTATTTTTTAACTTAAGTTAACTCTGAAACTTTTCTCTCTCTCGCTCTCTCTCTCTCTCTCTCTCTCTCTCTCTCTATATATATATTTTAATTTGGGCTCAAAGGGGTTGTAATTTATAATGAAATATATTGTGTTATACTATACACAACACAAAATAAAAGCATTTTAATGAAAGGTCACATATATTCTCCATGTAGTCAGAGAATATATCTTGTGTTATGGTCCATCTTATAGTATTTGGGCACAGCAAAAATAGAGATGCATACAAGCAAACCCTCAACAATGCCCACCCTCACACTGTCTCTTCTACTCTCATGATGTCTCCTGCGGTTTTGGCAGAGGGCCGGTGCGTGTTGGCCATGTGTGGGTTAAGCAGGAAGAGTCAGGGGCTGAGAGCACTTCGGCTGGATCCTGTCTACTTGTGTTCCCCAGCAGGGCCGCCAAGCTTGGTGTATAGAATCAGTCCACTTGACTGTATCCAAGCAACCATTCATTAATGCGGCCGACCCTGCATGGGGCTTTGTGAGTCTCAGTTCAGAGATGTGTGCTAGTCGCCGTACAGAGTAGTTAAGAACCAGTGATTACCGAAAACATGTCCCCACAGGAGCTGTGAAGAAAGGCTGGCATGGTGGCGTTGAGCACCGATTTCACAGAATCAGGGTCTTTTAAAGTACTTGCGCTAGCAATTTTTTAAATATTTTTTTTATTTTTTATTTTTTTAAATTAGGATACAAGGAGCAATATGAGGCAGTAGTGTTTTTCATGTTTTGTCAATATACTGCATTTTCTAAAAAATATTTGAACAGCTGCGAGGGGTTGGTTTTAACAGTTCATTAAGCAGTAAAACTGGTTGTGTAATTATCGCTCCATCAGAAAATTGCTGGTGGCTGTTGGATTTGTCTGTGAGAAATTCTGTATAATATTTTGAAGAAAAACAAAACAGATAAAAAAAAACAAAAAAAAACAAAACAAATCTAAACCAAAACTAAACCTGATCCAGACATTTCCATGTTCAGGACAATAGGGCTGGCTCCCACAGGTGTGCCAAATCTCTAGGTGGCCTGATTGAAATAGCAACCAGAAAGACTCTCCTGGTTCCAGCACTCAACCTTTACACTGAGTTGAAAACATTTGAAGTCTTCTTGAATTATTAATGATTGCCCTTGGCCATATTCCCAAGATAGAGTGGACAAAGGAAACTGCATTTGGGAAGGACTGGAAAACCAGAACACAGGCTGGCAGAACATGCTTTGCATAGAGAGAAGAAAAAATAAGGAAAATAAAAATATGCAGGGTGGAAGACGAATCTTGCTGGGTATTTGTGTATATCAAAAGACCAAAAAAATTCCACTGCTACGTACTGAAATTTAGTAAATACAAAAAGTTTACTGAAGACATGAGTCAGAGTCAGAGAATAAACAAAATTATGGAAATAGCCAGTGAGCTTCACTGAACCAAGAAGTTCAATAATCTGAAGGAATATGTAAAAAGTAAGAGGTTAGAAATCTCTAGAACTTTTCCAAAAGTCGAGCTCTTCTTTGAATGTATGGTATCATGAATCATAACCATCTGTGATTCCCCCTAGAGTGACAGACGGGGAACTCTAGCTCTAAACTGTGTTTTATACTTTTATTTTGTAGTTCTCTGGCTCATGGACTTTGTTGATTGTTTCTTTTCCCTCTCTGTGTTAGCTGTATCCACATGTGTCTGGTTTACTTACTAGTTCAGGTGTTTAAATACCCACTCGTTCCTTTAGTGTGTTGTCAGATCTTCTTTTTAATATGCTGTACACGTTATAGGTGAGTCTTGGTTTCTTAGTTCTTGTTCTACTTTGCTTTGGGAATAAAGATGTACTGGGGTTCAAACTTCTATTCATCTGAGACCCTTTGTGTCATAGACTAAATAAATAACTAATGGGGTTCGTCCTCTAAATTGACTTTTAACATCTTCACATCTTGAGTCATTGTTTGGCTTCAGATTCCATCTGCAGTCGCACAGTCTACCTAGACATAAACAGTCCCAGTGAGTACGGAGATAGGAACGAAAAACAATCTACTGTATATATCTCGCATCCACAATCCCAAGGAGGTAATAGTGTCCTCTCAAAAATGAGTTTACTAGAGGTGACAAAGCATTAGGGTGCAGTTATTAAAAATTGGTGACAGTTGGAAAAAGTTTTTGTGAGTCTTCATTATATGCAGTTTCTTCAGATTTTATACTGTACGTTTGTTCCAGTGTTTTATGCATGTAACGACCCTTCCACGAACACAGCACAAGCCGCAATGTTCGATTCAGAGCAAGTGACTCTTATGAACTGATTCTTTTTAATGAGTCAATCAAAAGAATTCTCGACAAAGCTTTCTAATCGCTTGTGAGTTGTGATCAGTTTGAATCTGACTCACTTAGTGAATCATTCAGAACAGTTACTGACTGATTCCCTCACTGAACCGCAAGTCATTTTTCGAGTTTAATTTGGGTTCACTAGACTTATATGTCGGCCTGTTTACTGATTGGTTGTTAATATGGCAATGTGATCTAAGATTCAGAGTTTTGTTATACTAATTTAATGGTATTTCTAAAACACATTAAAAAATTTACCAAAAATTGTTAACTTTGTTTGAGTGACATGTTGGAACCATCATGAACAAAACAGTGTTTTGCTTTGTTTGCTGGTTGTTTTTATACATCAGAAATATTCTTTTGAAACAGTCTCATATTTGAGTTACTGTATCGCAACTTTACAGCTCCTAAAGGTTTCATTTTAGGAGCCAATGGCTTCGTAGGTTTTTTTTTTTTTTTAAATCTGCATCTCAACATACAAATATGAAGATGTCACAGATAACACTAAGCATAATTTAATAATACGGTATATAAAAATATCATTATGTGGGTGTTTATTCAGAGACTTGTAGTCGTCGCCCATTTTTATTTTATTACCATTTAAATTGTGAAGCAATTAGACTATTCTTGAGAGACATGAATTTAATATTTTAATTAGATGCTAAAAAAGTCATGGATTAATTATTCATACAGATTTTCTTTCTAGCATCTCTCCTATACTATACTCAACATTTACATGACGATATGAATGCATGTTTATAACCACAAAAAAGGCAACCTAATGTAGTGCATCATAGTTTAATAATAGTTTGATTGATGGCATTGATATGTGCCCCTGTGGTGTTTTGAGCTGTGCTGATGAATGCCCTTTTGTTCCCTCATGCTGACAGCTTCTACTGTCTTCCATAAAATGTGAATAAGCAGAAGTCAGTGTCAAACAATTAGCTTGATGACTTGTCATTTAGAGAATGCTGTTCATTCAGAATGCCTTCCCAGTATATTAATTGCAGGTGCAATTCAGTGAAGCAAAGATGTGCACAATGGTGATATAGTAGTGACCAGTTTTGGGAGTAATGCATTACAAGTAACGCAAGTTACGTAATCAGATTACTTTTTTCAAGTTACTAGTAAAGTAACGCATTACTTTTTAATTTAGAAGGAAATATCTGAGTTACTTTTTCAAATAAGTAACTCCAGTTACTTTGTTTCCCATGTATTTCACTGTTACTTGCTTTAATGGCGGATTTGTGTCTACCTTTGAGTGCAGGTGAGGACGCGTTCGAGCTGCATTTGGTGCGAGCTGGAGGCCGTGGAGAAGCAGATCCGCGACCTGGTGGAGAAGCAGGCCCAGCTGAGAGACATCCCGGGCTGACACTCACAAGTCCGGCGCTTCTAACACTCCCACCACCTCTACTCCGTGCGTTTCTCTGCACAGGCCTCCTGCACCCAGGACACGATCTTCCCAGATGTCCTGGCGCCGGGACACAACGGACCCTGGGTGCACCAGAAGCGGAAGACGCGAGCCAGACCCCGGGAGACGACCTCTCCCCCTCCGCCGCCTCTGGCCTTTGAGATCTCCACCCGGAACCGCTTCGCCCCCCCCGACATTCTGTCGTGCGGCATAGGGATGTGCCCGAAGGCGAATACCTTATTCGGAAAGGCACGGATAATGGCTTCAAAACGAATAACGAATTTATTCGAATAACAGAAAAAAAATATTCGGGAGACACAATCACATGTTTGCTGGAACAGCACTACATTAATTTTGCGGTCGTTAAGATTTGTGCAATAATAATGGCTAGTACTGCTTTGATAGCGTTTGACAGTTTCTTACAGATAATATCATGGTGATCTTTGCGTTTGTCTAACGAATGTGGTCTCCTCAGCAATAAACTATCCGCGCTCCTTTTTTAATCGCTGCCTGTCAGTGCGAAGCAGTGTTGCCAGATATTGCTACAACAAACAAACACAACCAATCACAACCAAAATAAGTTTAAATCTTGCATTTTGCAAATAGGATACAGAATCTCTAACCTCAACCTTCATCTTCCCACTTTATTAATGCCCTAATTACTTTATTAACGCTGTTATATTAAGTATTAAAACAAGTCCAGTGACGCTTATAATACGTAGATCTGGCAACATGGCGGAGCGGAGTGGAGGCTGCACTTGCTCCAAGCTTCTTCACTCTTGCATTTCGCAGCGAGTCAGCCACGTGAATTTATTCAGTGACATGATTTTAAATCATTTTTCATATGTTTTCAAATTTTATTTTTGAACATGAAACTTTTACGGAGGTCTGACTCTGAACCTCTATGGGCCTGGATGTGTAAAGTGAATGAGTGTAAACTATAGCCTATGTGAATGAAATGAGCGCAAATCAATAGGTGGGGTCTATGCGTCTCGACTCGACAAAAATATCCTAAAAACGGTCCTAACTTCAAAATAAGAAGAATAAAGTTTTAAAACAAAAATTACAAAATTAAAATTATAATAAAAAAGAATATTTTCTTTAGTTATACAAGGCATATTTGTTCAATGAAAACTAAGAATCGAACAGATTTGCATTTAAAATGGTATTTTCATGTAATTTGACGAACTTCCAGTTTAAGCCACGCCCACTTCCGGATCTATCCGAATACAGATACAAATAATTTTGAGATTGTCACAGATACAGATACAAATAATGGCTTAGCTGCACACCCCTAGTCCGGCATGTCCGTGCTACGTTAGCTGAAGGTAAAGTGCACACTCACTGTTTCCCTGGTGCTCGTGTTCTCGATGTTTCTGCGCAGATACCCGCGATCCTGAAGGATGACGAGAGCGTCGGAGCGGTCGTGCTGCACGCGGGGGTTAACGACACCAAGCTGCGGCAGACGGAGACACTGAAGAGGGACTTCAGGAGCCTGATCGAGACGGTACGCAGCAACATCGCCCGCGACGACGATCATCGTGTCACGACCACTTCCCACGTATCGACGAGGACACGAAAGGTTCAGTAGACTTTTTGCTTTCAATGAATGGTTATTGTCATAGTGTAAAGAACAGAAACTGCTCTTTGTTAATAATTGGAATCTTTTCTGGGAGCGTTCTAGGCTTTTCCGTGCTGATGGCCTGCACCCCAGCAGAGTCGGAGCGGAACTCCTGTCGGACAACATCTCCAGGACGCTACGCTCCTAGTAAGCAAATTCTCAAATAACGGCTATGATGACTTTTGTTCTACCCACTTAAATGATAGAAATACTTGCGTTGTCCAGTCTATAAAGACTGTGTCTGTTCCCCGAATAGTGAGGTCAAAATATAAATTTAATGCAGGCTCTAGAAAAAATCTGATCGTGATTAAACCAGAAAAATTCAAAATAAATGAACAAAAACAATTTTTAAAGCTTGGGCTCCTAAACATTAGGTCACTCACACCCAAAGCAGTTTTTGTAAATGAAATGATCACAGATAATAGTTTTGATGTACTCTGTTTGACTGAAACCTGGCTTAAACCAAATGATTATATTGGTCTAAATGAGTCTACTCCACCAAGCTACAGTTATAAGCATGAGCCCCGTCAGACTGGTCGTGGCGGCGGTGTTGCAACAATATGTAGTGATATTCTCAATGTTACTCAGAAAACAGGATACAGGTTTAAATCATTCGAAATACTTCTGTTTAATGTTACACTGTTAGATATGCAAAAGAAATCTGTCCAATCTCTTGCTCTGGCTACTGTGTATAGACTGCCAGGGCCATATACATATTTTCTAAAAGAATTTGCAGATTTCCTCTTAGACCTATTGGTTGATAAAGCACTAATTGTCAGAGATTTTAACATTCACGTTGATAATACAACTGATGCGTTAGGACTTGTTTACTGACCTAATAAACTCTTTTGGAATCAAGCAAAACGTCACCGGGCCCACTCATCGTTTTAATCATACACCACTAGCGTAGCCAAAAATGTTTAAGTGGGTGGGCCTACATAAAACTGGGTGGGCCAGGTGTGTATATGAAAACTGCATGTCAAATTGCCGACAAAAAATACAGCACCAAGGTTCATTACACAGTACTTCTAAAGCATGCATTAACATTAGTACTTTATGTTAATGTTAATTTCAAAATTTACTAATAGGACATTATTAAAATTAAAAGTTAACATTGTTAACATTTGCCTGAGCTGGTTAACAAAAATGAATAAACACGTAACAAATGTATTGCTAATGTTAGTTAATGCATTAACTAACCTTAACTAAAGGAAGTTTATTAAAAAGCATTACCTCTGTGTGAAACAACGGGGCTTCGCTGATGATTTCATAATCAAACGTCTGTCAGTTCACGCACATCGAGGACCGCAGAAATGCGCACCGCTGCAAATTATGCAGTTTGTCATGGCGACCAGGATCTAGCACAATGTTTATGTGTTTCTTTCTACAAAGGACGCATCTGTTTAGCCGATCAAACACTGTACCTATGCTAATACGATGTTTCAAACACACTTGGTTCAGAAGTTTCCGATCGATAAATCCAGCACCCTAAGGTGGTCTGTTGGGTTTCATTTGTAGACGGTCCAGAATAATTGCTAATACTTTTACTTTTTAAAGAATTGATCTGATTTATGTTTGCTTCACTAGGCTATTTTCAAATTTAACTTCACAAACGCGCGCATTTTACTATTATATGCTTACGTCGTAAACATATCGTAAACATAACATTGTGGGTGGGACTAACAGAAACGGAGGAATCATCATTTTGACAAGCATATGATACACCTATAGGAAGAGGGAAAACTAAGAAATGACCTGTAATTGACCATGAAAATAAGCGTTTAATATTTTTAATAAAAGTTGACAGTGAAATAAGACATTTATTAGTATCATTTAATAAATTACATCCATTTGGAAAATTACATTGGGTGGGCCACAGATGAAAGTGGGTGGGCTTGGGCCCACCCAGGCCCACCCGTAGCTACGCGACTATCATACACTAGATTTAGTTTTACCACATGGAACTGATCTTACTGATATAGATATCGCACCTCAAAATGATGATCTTACTGACCATTTCTTTGTATCGTGCATGCTGCATACTATTGATATTAACTATATGACTCTGCGTTATCGTCTGGGCAGAACTATTGTTCCAGCCACTAAAGACA
This sequence comes from Acrossocheilus fasciatus, assembly GCA_036784905.1. Taxonomy (NCBI): domain Eukaryota; kingdom Metazoa; phylum Chordata; class Actinopteri; order Cypriniformes; family Cyprinidae; genus Acrossocheilus; species Acrossocheilus fasciatus. The sequence continues at coordinate 14,972,053 of CM071945.1, read as the reverse complement.
GATTCACAAATAATCTGCCTGATTTATCTCAACTGCTCTGTGTACCCATAAATACACATGAACTAGACGAAATGACTAGCAACATGGGCACTATCTTCTCAAATACATTAGAAGCTGTTGCCCCCATCAAATTGAAAAAGGTTAGAGAAAAACATACTGCACCATTGGTACAACAGTTATAGCCAGTCTCTCAAAAAAGAAACTCGTAATCTTGAGCGCAAATGGAGAAAAACTAACTTAGAAGTTTTTAGAATTGCGTGTAAAAACAGTATATCCAGCTATAGACAGGCTTTAAAAGCTTCCAGGGCAGAGCACATCTGCAAACTCATAGAAAATAACCAAAACAATCCAAGGTTTTTATTTAGCTAGATTAACAAATAACCAGACGCCACCCGATCTAAATATTCCCTCACAGTTTAATAGTAATGACTTTATGAATTTCTTCACTGATAAAATAGATAACATCAGAAAGACTATAACAAATCTAGATTCTATGGTGTCTAGTCCTTCAGCTTCATTCATCGCACCCAAAGAAAAAAAAACTGCAGTGCTTTACAACTATAGGACAGGAAGAGCTAAATAAACTTATCACTGCATCTAAACCAACAACATGTCTATTAGATCCTGTACCCACTAAATTACTGAAAGAGTTGTTACCTGTAACAGAAGAACCCCTTCTCAATATTATTAACTCATCGTTATCTTTAGGTCACGTCCCAAAACCATTCAAGCTGGTGGTTATTAAGCCTCTTATTAAGAAACCACAACTAGATCCTAGTGAACTGGCAAATTACAGACCCATTTCAAATCTTCCGTTTGTGTCTAAAATTTTTAGAAAAAGTTATGTCTGCTCAATTGTGCTCCTTCTTGCAAAAATCTTTGTGAAGAATTTCAGTCAGGTTTCAGGCCCCATCACAGCACAGAAACTGTACTTGTTAAAATTACAAATGACTTGCTTCTTGCGTCAGACCAAGGCTTCATCTCATTGCTGGTTTTACTTGATCTTAGTGCTGCGTTTGACACTATAGATCATGACATACTCATAGATTGATTACAAAACTATATGGGTATTCAAGGTTTTAAAAATTTAGATCCTACCTCTCAGATCGCTACCACTTTGTTTATTTAAACGGGGAGTCATCTCAATTATCACCAGTAAAGTATGGAGTACCACAAGGATCTGTTTTAGGTCCTCTACTATTTTCAATATACATGTTGCCCCTCAGTAATATTATTAGAAAATACGGGATTAATTTCCATTGTTATGCTGATGATACTCAACTATATATCTCAACAAGACCAGATGAAACTTCTAAATTATCTAAGCTAACAGAGTGTGTTAAAAATGTAAAAGATTGGATGACCAATAATTTTCTCCAATTAAATTCAGATAAGACAGAGATATTACTTATTACACCAAAATACAGTACACATAATCTCTTGGATTACATTTGCAACTAGACGGATGTACTGTTGCTTCCTCTAACAGTCAAAAATCTGGGTGCTGTATTAGACAGCAACTTGTCTTTTGAAAATCATATTTCCAATTTTACAAAAACAGCATTCTTCCATCTTAGAAACAAGTTACGAAATATGTTACCGGTTTCCGATACAGAAAAGCTAATTCATGCATTCATGACCTCTAGATTGGACTATTGTAGTGCACTGCTAGCTGGTTGTCCTGCATCTTCAATAAACAAGCTACAGGTAGTCCAAAATGCAGCAGCTAGAGTCCTTACCAGGTCAAGAAAATATGAAATTATGTCTCTATTTGTTTCTCTGTTTCTGCCACAGGATTAACATCCCGTGATAACTAGGAATTACAGAAGCTTCAGTCTGGATCCAACCCTTAAAATATCTGAGATGACCAAACACCAGAGAAGAGATGATGCCAACCCCTCAGAGGATGCCAAACCTCAGACAAAATACAGAATTACCAAAATTTGCCATAAGTTAAATATATTAAGTTTCTACAATATATAAATGTATTGTGGAAACGTAATTTCCTGTAAAGCTGATTTTCAACGATTTGTATCGTAAAAAGCGCCATACAAATAAACTTGAAATGAATGTATTGAATGACAGCTCTCATGTTGCCATGTTGAGAGAAATTGGGAGTAAGTGCAGAGGCGTTGTGTGCGAACATGATCTTGCTGTAGTTCTAGACTAAATATGAACATGTATTTACTCATCTCACCTGCACAAAAACAGATACAGTGTTCCTCAAAATCAATAAAAACAGTCAAATACAAACTCAGAATATTATATAAACATGCAATAATTAGATATGTTAAATAAGACAAATTTCATTTATGCATTTAATCCCATTTTATTAACCAATGTCTTTGCTACTGACCTTCGATGATCCAATTCAACCATACTAATAAGAAAAAATAACACATTTGTTTTTTATTTTTGTTATTGCTGAATAGTGTTGAACTTTCTTCTCCTACGTCATATTCTTCTTGCGATTTGTTTGAGCTGCGCCCTCTACTGTACAGACGTGAATTTACATTTCCTTCAGCCTGAGGTGTATTCATTTCACGTTTCTTGTGATAGGGCTTTTACATTTGTAAAAGAATAACTTTTTTATATTAAAAACAAGCAAACAAGCCCTGCCCAGATTTAAAAAGTAACTCAAAAGTAACATAATGCGTTACTTTCCATAAAAAGTAACTAAGTAACGTAATTAGTTACCTTTTTTAGGGAGTAACGCAAATTAAAAAAAAAAAAAAAGGTTTTTGAGCTTAATAATGCTTTACCAAGCTTAAACTGGAAGCTATGTATTAGAACATATTGTAGACCATCTTTGACCTGCAAAAAACAGCTTAAGGTGGTCAAACTTGCTTTGGTGGCTTGACATACAGTAAATGCAGTAAGTTTAGTATTATTGTTTAGACTGTCATACTCTCTATTAAGCTGTGGATTTACATATACCTGGTGTGCTTGGATTAATTAGTGTATCCTGAGATTTCGGTCTGTTGGAGACATCTTTGCTTGAGGCAAAGATGAACATAAAAACACACATAAGTTAAATCTTGTCATGTTTCATTGTGTATTGTCATGTATAACTGATAGCAGTATACTTTGTTTCAGTGCTTTATCCTGTTGGGAGGTTGGTTGGTTGTCTGAGCAGGATAACTCTTCGCCACTAAAGTGCTGGTTGGCCAGCTTTGCAGATTTAATAAGGTTTAATCATTCCCAAATTACCTGTCCATTGTCTCTGTCCTATGCACCAACTGAACATATATCAAATATATCATCCATCACCAACACCGAGTAGTGGAAACGGTCACAGGGCAATGCCTGCACATGCATAAGCCAGAGAAAGAAGAGGATGAAAGGGAAAGATGAAAGAATGCAAGGTGTCTGCACTATACCATTCTCTTTTCATGCTGATTTATTACTGAAGTCACCAATGAAATTCTTTGGTGCGTGTAATGGGAATACATGGGAAAGAAAAATAACAAATAATATCTATAAAATTTCAATCTATTTTTCTTAGACAGCATGGAGTTTCCTGCTTCTCCTGAGCAGGGGATCTCAGTAATTTCACACATTTCTTAGAGTTTACGAGATCATAAACTATGCTCCAATTTGGCAAGATTCTAAAATCTAAAAGAAAAAGTAAATAAATAAGTAGATAAAAAATTAAAATATAAATTAAACCATAACTCATAAAATTCCTTCGACAGTGTTATTTATTTATTTATTTATTGTCTATGTACTGTATGTATGTATGAGTGTATTTCTTTATTTTAAATGACCTTTGTTGTTTTTCAGTTTTCATTTTAATGTTTCAGCATTTTTTGTGCTCTTGTCGTTATTACTTTTTTCTATTAGGCTTTAATTAATTTTTATTTCCATTTTATTTGGGTTTTAGTAATTTTAGCACTTTATTTCTACAACTGTTCTAATTTTTTTTTTAAAGTTTTCATCTGTTATTTATATTTTATTTAATTTTAGCTACATTTCAAATAATGAAAACGATTTTACTAGTTCTCATTTAAGTTTTAGTTACAATAATGACACTGTCTCTTAAAACCAAATTATTTGGGTTTTTCTGTAATTTTATGTCTCATTTGTTTCTAGTTTATTTCTCCTAAGGCAGTTTTAGGAGAAGCATTGAAGGCCAACTTAATATTTCAAACAGAGAACTCCATTAAGCATCCTGAGCTATGAAAATGATGCTTTGGGTTCATTGATCTCTCATGTTGGAACCCAACTGGCATAATTCCAGTCTAATCTAATCCTCAATCTGCCACTCAAAGGAATAAAGAAAAATTATTAACACAAATATTGGAAAGCGTTGCTGGAATGTGTCCATATTGTTGATCCATAAGGGTCTAATTATGCAATGCCAAAGTAATGTAGATTAGAGCTAGATGCCAAATCAAATCAACTTTATTGTTATTCATCTGATCACAGGCCAAGATTGAAACACAGCTCGCCTTTAACAACGTGGCACAAGATATCACACAAGAACGACAATGGCAGCCGATAACCGTGACAGCTGGGTCTAGATGCCAAAGTAAACACTAAACCGAGGGGCTCTGATATACACAGAGGAAGAATATTGTTAGCGTTATTATTGCCGTACAATGAGGTCTTGTGAGGGGCAGAGAACCTATGATCCATAAAACAGGCCGAGCGCTAACTGGGGTTGTGTGCAGCATAATTTTCACACGGCAATTACACGCACACACACACACACACACACACACAAATTCAAACCCCTTTGATACCTCCGTGTCTAATCAAGTTCTGCCTGGACCACAGCAGTGAAGCTCTGTTCTCTAATTAAAGGCACCCATTCAATATTAATACACTTAAGCATTCCTGTAGTCAGCCTTTTGTGTGTGTGTGTGTGTGTGTCAGTGTGTTGTTTTCTCTGATTGAGGAAATGAAACAGCGCTAAGCCATTACACAGTTTCAGATGTGACCTTGAATAAGCTTCATGTCTCGCTCCCCGTCCTTCACTTTAGTTTCACGCGCTCGAACACTCACGTTCGCGTTTAATCATTCACGTTCTGTAAATCCCGTTCCTTGTGGTTAAACATGGAACAATGTTATCTTTGTAAGTGAATTCTGCAGAGGAAGACCAGAATAGGCTCATCATTTAGTAAGAAGCTCTTTTGTAAAGGTTTGTCTTTTGTTTGGTGACACGAAGTCAGTTCAAGGCTGCTCTCGTTTTAAAATCATGACTGATTTATGCTCCATATACTGGGGCTGTATTTCACTTTGTATCAAGCATGATTTGTTGCTGTAAATGGATAGCTGACATGAAATACTTTTGAGGTGTTGATATGTTCTGCGGGGTGACATGCTGTACTCCATCTAAAACTGTTTTAAACGGTATTTGAACAGCTGAAAATTTAGCCATGTCATCACAGGAATAAATTACATTTAAAAATATATAATTTTAATATATTAAAATTTAAATTGTGATGATATTTATTACTGTTTTTACAGTATCTTGTACAGTAATTTTTTTCCAACTGCAAACTTTTCCACAGTAGCATACTACTACTACTAATAATTATTGCTATTGTTGTTGTTGTTGTTACCATGACTCTTGATGTGGATGAAACAACTATGTGATATTTCTGTTTAACTCTCAGAGGAAGAAGAGAGTGATGGACGGATGAGGAGATGAGATCAGGTGCGTAATGTACATTTCTTGTAGCTGGGATCGTTTGCTGGGATGAGTACAGATACTGTTGTTTATTTATAGAAACTGAAAAATGTCATCATAAATAATGAGAGTGGCATTCAAGAACCAATCGGACAGGAGAAAGAACTGAAACTTGAACTTTAAATAATGCAGAACTTCCCATAAAAACTCGACCTATACTCCTCCTCACTCATTTCCAAATTTCCTCTGCCTCACTCCTGTCATGGATACCTGCGCTTTCGACTTATGTGTGCACGTACAATCCTAACCATTCCATTATTCATGATGTTTCCCTTCCTATTTCTCTCTCCTCCCTGCTATATTCGTCTCCTAGTTTCTATATTGTGTCTGCTGTTGTTTTCAGCATGACCACATCATCTTCCTGCTTTCTGCATTGTTCTGTTTAATGAAGAGATACAGTGTATACAGTACTATTTGAATTGAGAAGGTGTCACAGATCTGCTGTGGTTTGCAGTAATTCACTCATTGAGAGTCTGAATAATCAGTGTGACTCTAAACCTGAAGAAATGAAATGCCAAAGCAGAAACATAAGGAAAGATACCGGCATGAATAGTGAAGGAAATGGGAGAAATAAAGTACAGTATGTCAGTTTTTATTAGTCAGTTTTTATTATCAGCCCAAAGCGACTTAAAGTGCATTTAAGGTATATCTCTTATCAGTTCATGCATTCCTTGCAAATTGAATCCATGACCTTGGCATTGTTAGCGGTATACTATTTCAATCCGTTTTTCAATCTGTAGGACATTTTGATGAAGAATGCCTGTGGAAGTTTTAAAGGGATGAATGTTTCGTTGAACATGCTTTTATGAATGCTGTCTGACAAGAAACCTTGTGCAGTTCATACTTGCTTTTTCTTGCTTTTCAATGAAAGTTTTGTAATATTCATATCAGTATAAAAAGAAACATTCCAGACTGTGTTCTTCTGATTGAACCTAGTCTGAAAGTCTGATCTGAACATTATTTTTTTTAAATTAATTCTACAGAAAGACAAAAGGAACAACCACATTTTCATATTTTTGTAAGAAAACGTTCCACAGTTTAGTTTGAATCTCATTATTTTCTTAAGAAGAATGTGTTTGCTGTCTGACATCTCTCCACACAGAAGTGAAATTAAATGGCTACTGTGGTCTCTGCTTGCTTAAAATAATTATAATTTGATAGCACTTCCACGCTTTCATGCGTTTCCTTTGTTCTTTTATTCAGAGAAAACATGAGGAACCAGTAATGACTCCTCAGCTCTTAATGCTGGTTTGCACCTCATGCAATTTAAGTGATGCATTGATTTAATTGTCAGACTGACATGTTTTAAGGCCAATAGCTGTGAACTCTTCAGCTGAAACCAGTCTAAAATGGTTTGCTGCGCTTAGTTGGTCTCCCAGCCTAGCCAGATTGGCCTGGATTACTGATTTTAGAGAGTTTCTGGGCACCTGTCAACAGCTGAACACCACTTTAGCCAGACTGGAAGACCTGCATAAACCACCAAACACCAACAAACCATATGAAGTTTTTTTGTTCTTCAGCATGAGCTGAGTTTGTTGTGTTTCTTATGGTTTCGGTCTCTATGTTGAAGAACAGAGGGATGGACAGCGGAGCTCCTGAGTGGTCCTGCAGTCTTTGCCTTGACTTTGAGAAAATCAATTATGACAATTTGTCGCTCTGTGAAAAGATCGTTAACTTAACGAGCAGTGGGAAATTGGCGGGAAAATGTCTGATTAGGACATCTCACTGTGTGATGGTCCTGCTCTCTGATTAGATTACTGCACTAATAGGCTAACAAGAGCATTAACTGCAGTCGACATGATGAATTTGATCGACTGGTTGGGGTAATTGGGGCAGCCAAGAAACACGAGGGGTGAATTAACAGAACTAGTCGCTGTTGGCCCAGCATGTCGTCTGATGCAGGGTGTGCTTGTGTTGATCATAGACTGCAATAAACACAAAAGCATCTATCTGTGTGTCTGTCTAGCTGTCAATAAATCTATCTATCTATCTATCTATCTATCTATCTATCTATCTATCTATCTATCTATCTATCTATCTATCTATCTATCTATCTATCTATCTATCTATCTATCTATCTATCTATCTATCTATCTATCCAAGTTATTTGCCAAAGCTTGGAATATATGTAAAATAAATAAAGATAAAAAAAATAATGATTATTGTAAAAGATCAAAACAATAGAAGAAAACATAACATAAACCTAAATAAACATTGTAACAAATTAGAATGTGCGTACATTTGATCTCTATCTGATTGTCTATCAAACTGTATCTGTCTGTCTGTCTGTCTACCTTTTTGTTTAACTCTTTATCAAACGTCTGTTTGTCATCTACTTGTCATCTCTCATATCACCTATCTGTCTGTCCTTCTTTTAAACTGTCAATCAATCAATCAATCAATCAATCAATCAATCAATCAATCAATCAATCAATCAATCAATCAATCAGTGTCAAAAAATATATCTTTCAAACTGTCTACCAAACTATCTACTTATCTGCCTAAATGTTTATCAAACTATATATCCATTTGTGTCAAACTAACTATCTGTCACCTGTCTCTCTGTCAATCTATCAAACTTTCAATTTATCTGCTTGTCTGTCTTAACTTTTTGCCAGATTTTTTTTTTTTTTAAGTAGGTAAAAATCATTAAACATAGGTTTATTCAATATTTTGAATCCAAATTTTCAGTGTGGACTGTACATGTGTGTGGTGATTTGTTAGCATGTGTGTACGATGGGTAAGCGTATGTGTGCTGGTTGTGTGAATTAAGTTGATGCTGATTGGCCGATGTGGGGTTCAGCAGTAAAACATGGCAGTGGCAGCGTGCTGGACAGACAAAGACAGATCACGGTCTACACCCTCTCCATTATTCATGCCGCTCTGACACCTCCCTCTCCCATGCTCTCTTCCTCCCTCTCTCCCTCTCCACAACATGGCCATGTTGACTGGCAGCGCAAGGGTGTTGGACCATTTATTACTACAGGTGAACAGCCTTAGTGCAAGAGAGAGATGGGGAGATAGAGGGAGAAGGACGAAGGGAATGACGGAGAGAGAAAGAGAGGAATAAGAGCAGTATGAATAATGGAGAGGTTGTTGTTTTGTTACACCTTCTCAAAACCCATCCAAACTCAGGTCACAGATCTCATATAAATTCACAGAAACCAGTTGGCTGTTAGTTGAGCTTTCAGTATGCTGACAACATGTACCTCAGTCGCCATTTATACACAAATTGGAGAAAAAAAAATCCCATGTGTGTGCTTAACGCATGTGACATCTTGTTACATATGTTACACGTCTTCTTACAAAGAACATTAGCACATTTGTTCAGCTTTGTTCAGATGATCCATGAACAGCCCTGAACTCTAAAGCCTGGAACACAGTTACCAAATTACATTTTGATTTACTTCTGCAATGATGAGTTTGAGGCCATAATGTTGCGTTTCTGTGTCCTAAAAGACCTTTAAATCACGGCTAATTGTGTAGTACAGTGACGGGGTCATTACATTCAACTATACTTAGTGTCTGGGGAGACGGCCAATGTGAATGGTCGGTCCAGTCTAGATGTTGTAGTTTTATGTTTCTTGCAGCTGTACTTTATATTAACGTGGCAGTCGCTGTGAGGGACAGTTGCCCAGATGAATTGTGAAGGGATTGGATATTTGAGGTGTTTGACTAACTCCACATCTACTGGCAAAATGATAGGCTTACCTTTCAAATTGAGCCGGTGTGAGCGACTGCCGCCCATGCGCGGTGTTTAGCATCTGCTGTGACAGGGGAATGTGGAACAGGAAGGCGACTCTTGTCCTTGCTGTCTAAACGGATCTTCTAAAGTGTCAGCCAGGCGCAGGTGAGCTCGTTTACAGGCGAATGAGGTGTGTTTGTGACTTCAACAGCTGTTTATTGGGGAAATCGCCCTCTACGACTCATTCCTCTTTTTCATCAGTGAGGGGATGCTGGAGATTAAAGTTGCTGTGTGCAATTTTTTCGGTGTTACTGTAAAATGCTTTCTACCACAGCAGTTTTAATGTGCAGAGACAACTATATGTAAGCCATTTGCGGATTGATTTAGCCAAAACGTATGAATCTACAGCGTTTTAACATTGAGGGTCAATGTAAAAAATGAGAGTGTCCAAGGCAAAATATACACTGTAAAAATAAGTGTAATTTTAAAAGTAAAATTTAGTAAAAACTGTTAATAGGTTAACATTAAGTTCCCATACTATATACAGGGAAAAACTGTAATAGATCTGACAAGATATTTCATGTAATTTTACTGTAAAATGCTGTTAATTGTACAGTTTTTAGAAGTAAAAAATAACAAATCAATGTATAATTTACAGTCAAAAACTGTAAACTGATATTCCCAGAATTCCCTGTGTGACACTCCACATTTGAAAGTACTTTGTTGAAATAATCATGTTTTTAATAGATTTTGTTATCAGTTATGTACATTTGGGCTTTATGTTACATCTTCTCTTGTTTGATGAAAGTTTATTGCATTATTTAAGTATCATGCGTGTTACCATGATGGTGTTTTGTGTTTGCATTAATTACTCTGTGCACCTTCTATATATTAGTATATACTTCTGCTTGTGGGAAGCTACTTGTGATGAGCTTTGATTCTTCATGTGGCTTTCTCTTTTACCACCTGCGTTATTATGGTGGTTGTCAGTTTTAAAGGTACAAAAGAGATTTTAATAGCAGTGCGTTGTTGAATTTACTGATTTACATTCACATTTTCATGTTTGTAAATTACCGTTTTTATACTGTAAAATGTACAGTTTTTGGCCGTAAATGTGTTTACAGTTTTTCTGCAATTTTTACAAAATTATTCTAGCAACCACAGCTGCCAAAATTTTGTAAAAACTACAGAATCTTATTTACAGTGTAGTGTAAAATACTTGTTAGCATGCTATCTATCTATCTATCTATCTATCTATCTATCTATCTATCTATCTATCTATCTATCTATCTATCTATCTATCTATCTATCTATCTATCTATCTGTGAATGAAAACATATTTTTTACATATTTTTTTCAATGTAAAAACATTTTTTAAAAATTTTATTTTATTTTTTATTTTTTTTACAAACATGAATAACAATAAATAACATTTATAACAAGTTTTGGAGGGATTGTACCACATAACATTTTACAACCTAAAATTCATAAAAAAGGTCAAATGATCTAACATTTTCCAATAATTATTGACCCAGACAGTCTTCAGGGGTCATTGCTATGATATCACTCACTGTTTTATCAGTACTGTTGGCTCTCCCTGAAGTTTTTTGAATTTATGATCCCAAAAGTATTAAAATGACTTTAATTCAGAAATGAAAAATGTTCATTATATGTTTATTAAAGTAAAATTCCATTTTTAAATACTTTTTATATATTAATAGAACATTTCATAGAAATAATTACACTCTGCTCATTTAACTGCTTGCTGTAAATGTTAAGTGTGACATTGCTGTTGAGAAATATTTCACTCACGTTCAATAAGGCTCTGTAGCACATTTATGTGCGCCTGGGGTTGTGACCATTGCAATTTATGAATGACTGTTTTTTATTAAGGTATACAACTTTAATGAATTTTGCATGTTCTGAAATAGGGCCATTCAGCTAATTTGTGTCTAGAGAGAAACACAGACTGATGAATGCTCAGCTTGAAAGTCCATGTTGATGCTAAATCTGGCATTTATCTCAGGTGTAGTGTATGTTGTTTCAGTTTCAGGATTCAGGATACAGCGTAATTCATCAAATGATGGAGCAGTAATTTTTGTATAATGACCAGTGTCTCTGGCCACCAATTTCCTCTAGGTCATGTGTTTTTTCCCTCTTACATATACATCAAATAAGGAGTGTCTATTTACACTAAGTGCAAATAGCCCGCCTTGTTGGCAGAAGCTATTTACACTAACTCTGCCCACCAACATGTGATTGGGCTAGTCAACATTACAAAAGACGGATACCAATTGTCAACTCCAGTGGTGCAGATGGTAAAGTGTGTGTCATGTACCTTTTGATGCAATTGACCTGGATTCGAATCCACCTTTTGGCAAACTTTTTTTCTCCCTTTTCAAATTTCAGATCACATCAGAAAAGCATTTATTTTTAATAAAATAATCAAAGAGTTCAAAATAAAGTATCGGGTAGGGTTAGGGTAGGTGTAGGGAGGGCTTTTTTCCCAATAAGGTGGCATCCATTTAATAATTTGAATTAAAATCAAAATGTACATTCAATAAGTTATTGCATACTGTTGTACTGTTATAATGTTTTACCATACTGAGGTGTAGATATAAATAGCAGAAAATCCTGCTATTTTAACATAGTGTAAATAGAATCTGTAGCTATTTGCACTTAGTGTAAATGGCATCCATCTTTATTTGCACTTAGTGTAAATAACATCTATCGCTAAGAAAATATACTATTTACACTTAGTGTGAAATAGCAACTATTGCTATTTGCACTTAGTGTAAATAGCCTCTATCGCTATTTACACTGTGCAAATAGCCGCTGCCAAAATATAGTTTTAATAAAATATGTCCATAACAACAATAATATAACACTGATGTAAAGTCATTTGATCATTATCGCAAAATAAACTGCTTTAGGGTGATTCAAGACCCTTTTGCTTCAATTTCTATTTCCCAAACATCCCTCATAGCTTTTAGCCATGATTAGGTTTCATATCGCAGCTCACGGTTGCATCATCCCTCTGTTGCGGGTAGATAATTCTGCAGTGTTAATTACTCTGCTGTTAGACTATCATCCCCCAGGCAAAAACTTTCATTCTTGACCACTTGTCATAGTGGAAATCTATCCTTCTCTGTCTTTTCCTTCTCTCTCTTTTCCCTCTCTCTCTCATGCGTCGAATCCTGAGGCAGCTTTAATTTTTGTTTAGATGCCAGTCAAAAGATCAAAGGCTGCTGCTGATTTTTATAACTGTTAATGTGTTTGCCCTGTACGCTCTGTGCTGTTCAGTAACACGGATGACTGGAGGGAATGTGACAGAAATCACTGGGCAAAAATAATTAGAATGATCTTTACTTGTAATGTGAGGCATGACCCAGACATGTTCAGAGGGCTGTGCTGCAGAAATGAGCATTTGAATGTTTTAAGGTTGGATAGGTTCTGTATTGTCGGTTTAGCAGTAGAGATGTCACAGGCTTGTGAATGGTGCCCAGAGAGCAGTAATGTGAGAATGAGAGATCTCAAAGCAATCCAGAGTTCAATTTTGTTTGCGGATGCTGTTTACTCTCTCTCAAGGCCGCCTGATGTTTTTTTTCCGCTGTGTTTTACCACACCGTCTTTGAGAGAATGGAGGATAGGGAGGCAGAGAGATTCTAGCTTTTGAGATACATAATCATAATACATCATTTTTATACAGCAGCTTCGAAAAAGGCATATTTTACTTTTTTTTTCTGTGGTATTAAACTTCTCATATGCCACTGTTATTAGTAACATAACTTCTAATGCCAACTGCCAAATATGACACTTAAAAAGTAATATAATTTTTGAACGCATATACACTCTCAGAAATAAAGGTACAAAAGCTGTCACTGGGGCGGTACCTTTTCAAAAGGTACACTTTTGTACCTATTAGGTTCAAATATGTACACTTTAAGTACTAATATGTACCTTCAAGGTACCAAAATGGACCCTTTAGGTACAAGACATGTACGTTTTGAAAAGGTGCCGCCCCAGTGACAGCTTTTGTACCTTTATTTCTGAGAGTGTAGAAAAGAGAGAAAGTAGGGATTTTTTTCTTTTTCATTGTTTTATCTTATTTTATTTATTTATTTATTATTTTACATCTAGTAATTTTTTTCTGACCATCAAGTGTCAGTCACTCTCAATGCCAACTGTTAGGAAAACATGGTAAATTCTAACCATTTACAATAGATAGTACCGACAACTCATAAAACTATTTCCATAGAGTGGCATACAAGCACACATTGCGAGTGATAACCTCCTTGTGCTGAGCTGTATCGTATCATGTGTCCATTATAGCCAGAGGTATTGTCAAAAGCATCAAAATTTGGCAATATTAAGAGGATTTAGCATTTCCATTTAATGTAGGCCTGTTACATTCTTCTTATTATTAGGCCTATTTTCATTATTAGATTACTTTTATTATTAAATTACATGAAATTATTGCCCAGCAATAATTTAATAGCGCATCACCGCATGATGCGCTGGATAATAGCCTAAAAGATTAGGGTATTAGCTTACTCCTTGTTGAAAATGTTTTTAAAAAGATTTTTTAAAACAGGTCTAATTTATGAATTATTGGCCTATAATTAAAATTATTAACACTGCAGTCATCAATGAAAATTCAGATCAGCTTTATTTCATGCAACGATTTTCAAAAAAACAACCTGTTTAATGCGAAATACGTTTCTTCTCATGTTTTTCACTTTAGGAGCCACAAGCAGGGCCGTACCCACCATTGAGGTGCCCGAGGTCCGGACCTCTGTATTTTTCCAATAACAGAAGTTGTAAAATAATTACCTTATATTAATTCTGCTTTGGTGCTGCAAGAATAAAAACCGAAGGTAACAGATCTTCTCATCTGAGATGCCTCATATCGTAATTGTTGTTGTCGATGTGCGATTTGACATGATCGAGTATTTTGCAAAAACCATTCAAAACACTCCTACAAAGTGCATGATTCAGTCCATTAAAATGCATTTAGATGATCAGAAATTCAAGACATGGGGGCAGAAAATGTATATATTTACACCACTTCATATAGTTAACCAATTTCACACGAAGAGTGCCATTTTTCTCCAGAAATAAATGTGATATTGATTTTTTACAATAGCTCAATAAAGAAGAAGTTAATTAAGAGACTTAAGTTTTAGACACTATATTGCCTGTTTTTGCTCTATTTCACCAACAAAAATAATTCCAAACACAGCCACAGCGCTGTTTTGCATCTCTGAACAATGATGGTGTTTCGTTCCTGAATGAATCAACAGATTAAATTATTCGGTTCAGTTGCAATGACTCACTTATTAACAGTGATTTGCTGTCACCTATTGGCGGTTTTAATTTCACATTTCAATTTTTTTTTTTCATGTTTTAAATCATTTCAAATATCAATATTTAACTTTGTATTTTTAATTTATCAAAACATTATTTATGGATTTTTAATTGCAGTTAAATGCATTCATGTCTTGCATAAACAGTGTGTAAATACATGTACAGTAAATGCCACTTCAGACGCAGCTTCTGAGTTGATTTGATTTGCTTTGCTTTGCTTGGTAACAGCTCACGTCTTATTATTCTAATTCACTGATTAAATGTAAGAATTTGACTCAAAAGATAATGAACAATTTTAGAAAAAAAAATGGCTTTATAAACATAAAAATGCCCATAAAATATAAAAATAAGTTTAAACTTATTGGAAAAGATTTCTGTTAGTGTGAATTAAAAAATATAAAAAAAATAATATTCATGTTTAATCATTTTAGACACTTGATTTTACTGAAGGATAATTATAACTTGAGTTTATTAAATTCATAAACATAAACAAATGATATCTTCTCTATTTCCAGTTTGTAGCGTGGATTTAATCTGATTCTCATGTTTAAGAATATGTTATCTTGAAAAATGATTTATGCTACTACTGCCCACTGACTTGGTTTTAAACCTAAATTATTATCCAATTTATGAGCCTTAAAACATCTTAAAATGCACACATGTAGGTCAAGAAAATCAAAATTTCCTCGGGGGAGCATGGCCCTGAACCCCCTACCAATCTCCATTTTGGGACCTTGGTATTTATAAAATACGTATGGCCCTGGCCACAAGATAAATATTAAGGGAATAATTAAGCTATATACAGTTATCAAAGTAGATTTGTCTCTCGTTGTCTCAGAGAGAATATGCGTCCATAATGCAGCATTAGCTGTCAGTTTTTTTTTTTACTTTCACTTTCTCTATAATGTATTGACTGACTTTCACAGCATAACTCTTGCGTGAAGTTTGCGTTGCTTGCTTGAGTTGCTTGACCCCTCCCCCCTAATATCAATTGTTTATAGGCCACATATTAGGCACTTTATTTTTTAGGTTTTTAATGTTTATTTTTCAGTGTTAATGAAAGTGACACTGTGGGTTGTGCTGTTCTGTTGTCAATAATCTTAACCATGATTCCTAATTGCATCTACTTCCGGAAGGCCAAATAAAGTGTTTTTGCATTCGCACAGAAACACACAGCATCTCCCTGACATGGCTGCATCAACACTACTGCTTGTTACTGAAACCACGCCTTCTTTCCTTGCGTGAACATTTGGGCGGCATTACGCAAATATTTCCACATCGTGACATAGATGTGTGGGGGCGTGTTTGAATGAGGCGTTTTAGCCCGGTCTGGATCAGCCTTCTCTTTAGATAGAATAAATCCTTTTGCGGGAGACTTTGAGCTTTGTAACTCTGCAGATCTTATACATACACAAACAGCTACATACCACACTAAAGAAAAGGAAAAATAGAAATCACATCATATGACCCCTTTAAAAATGTGAATGGTATAGATTTATTCCAAGTAATATTGTTTTGGAGTCAATATGAGCAAAACACATAAAAAAATGAAATGAAAATAAACTGAGGTGAATGCAAAGATATAGCCTACTGTGTAGATCAATCTAGTAATGTTTGCACACAAAAATTGCATTTTATTCATTTTTGTATCTGCGGTACCATAGGGTCTTATTCAGAAGCAACCTTTTTTTTTTTTTTTGGTTAAATAAATACCAGAAGCGAATGATTTTCATTATTTGAGTTTCATAAATAAATGTCACACATACATTCTTCAACCAGTGAGGATACAGCACTGCACTACACTAGAGTGCAACAGTGCCTGCCCACTTTTTCAGTGGTCTTGGTTCCGGAAGTATTTTTCCCATAGGAATTTCTTGGAAGTCTTGGTTTAAGAGTTATAAGCTGTGAACCAAACCAACCAGCAGATATTTTGATTATGTTTAAAAAACAGTATATTTTATATTTATTACAAAATATGCATATGTATACAAACATTTAAATACTTTATTGTAATTACATGATTCACAGTGCTTCATGGGAATGGGCAGTTCTTTTGGTGCAATTCACTTGTTTTGATTCTCTGATTAGTGGATATTTCTTTAGAAAATTGTGGGTAGCTTTTTTTTTGGAATTCCACAGTTTAACGCAATTAATTAAAAAATTATTTGAAATAATGTGTACTGATGGGTTCAACAGAAGCATATATTATTGTTTAATGGCCTTGTAGCTCACAGAAGGCTTGTCTTTAAAGGTGTATAAGTTAATTCCCCAGAGGTATTTCTACTTCCATTCTTGACCTATTCTCGAGTGAAAGATCCTTATGATTTAGTTTGTTTTACTATTTCAAAAACATACAGCGCGTCAGCGCCAACAGCCTCGTGGGTAGTGTGTCAACATGTCGCGCAACTGCACTCGCGGCGACCCAAGTTCAATTCCCCTCTTGTGGTCATTTGTCGATCCCGATCACCTCTCTCCTCCCAGTAATTTCCTGTCATCTCTCTACTCTCCTGTATGAATGAAAAGACATTACATACAGCGCGCTCTGTGAAGTCCAAGTCAAATAAATGAACCTTTTCGCCTGATTATTTTATTGAACTACAAATGTAATGCATGGCCATTGAAGTCTGATTCGGTTCTCTGATTTGGAAACTTTTGAGTCAGTTTAGTGAATCACAAACAATTGACATACTGTATGTCAATGTGTAGTTAAAGATACACATGATAGTTTTGTCAGTTGTGTTAGAGAAAAAAGAATGAATTGTGTTATCAATTTGATTTTTAATATAAAATAATCAGACCCCATAAGATTAGAAAAAGTCATGAAATAAATAACAGCATGATTCTTCAATATTTAGTATATTTTTCAAGTTATTAAATTGGCCTTCGGCTTTCTCAGAAACACACAAAAATGTGGATTAAAGAGGTAGACAGAAATCTTGCTTAAAATTATAAAAATGTTTTTCTCTCTTCTCTCTCTTGTCCAACTGGGTCTTTGGAGCACTAAATATATCCAGAACGCTTTCGGAACCATCGCCATGAAATGACTGCTGATGTCATCATCCCTGGCTACAGATGATTCAGAGAAGACTTTAAAAAACAAATTCAATTTATGGAAACATCAGAAGGTTCTGCTCAGGGAAACATTCATCAATTTTTCTAAATTTAACCATCACATATTCTTGCCCAGAATGAAGCTGATGGATGAAAACCATCTAAGTGTATCTTCTAGCGGATCATTTCCCCAAAGGGAATCAGTTGAGCTGAGAGCTCTGAATACGTCTGTCAGGAGAAATCAATGGGCTTACAAACTTGCCCAGCGATGAATAACAAACAGCACCAACACTACAGTCGTCCTCTTCAGCACTATTTACAGTTTAATTGCATTTCGAAAATGTCGGAGCTCAACAGAAACATGCTGACAGACTTTCTATTATCAAGTATGTGAGAGTGAGAGTGAACCCTTTTGTATTGTAAGTAAATAAGCCTGTACAGAATGTACAGTATTTGCCCTTATATTTTTTATTTTATTTTTATTATTATGTCTCTGAGCACGGTGCTTTTATTTTAAGCAGACCAAGTTTGCCTTGACTGACACAAGAATTCCAAAACTGAAAGCCTTTTTAAAAATACACATTGTGACAGTGCACTGTGTTCCGTTTCTCATAGACAGAGGTGATGAAGGTTTTCAATCTTTCACTTTGTCTACACAACAGATCTTCAAAACAGAGACAAAAACACCCTGACTCACACTCTCGGCTGTCAATGCTCGCAACACCCCCCCTGCCACAAAATCCCTGAAACCCTGGCAGCCACCAATCTGTCTCCTCCCACAAACACTCACTGCTTCAATAACCTGACATTTACAATTAAGATTTTTAATTGCTGTTGTCTCGTTATTGAGGGCTTCGCACAGATTGGAGAGCTAATACAATTCTCGTTAACTTGAAGGTTGCGTCTGCCTCAATTAATTTCACATTTTCTTTTAATTTTCCGATGAAATTTATGACATTTCTTCACTGAACCTGTTATTAAGCATGTCACTGCAGTTTACAATAAAAGTTAGAACAAAACAAATCAGAATTTATAAAAGATTCCCAGTATAACTGGTCACTAGCATATGTTGGTGTGTGTACCATAAGACTTCTTAGCTTAAACACACTGCAAAAATAACCACACTGTAACATATACCTATCAGTTGTGCGACGTTCTGAAATGTGGATTTTTTTTTTCAAATCAAATGTAAATTCATGTCCCAGTCACATTTTCTTGGTTAAATAAACATTACTTACATTATCAGAAAAAGAAAAAGAAGAAACAAATCTATTTTATATTTATATTTATTAAAGCCAAGTTTTTAAGCATGATACATAATTTTTTCCAAAATAATAACTCAAGGTAGTAACAATTGAAACAAAATATATTTTATTTGTTAACTTCTGTTTTAATAGTTAACTTTTAACTATTTTTGAATTTTTCAGCTAATCAGTCATCAAAGCTTGGCAAATATTGGTCACAGATTGGTCACAGAGATTTGCTGATTACTCACTAAAAAACTCCTACAGATCATGTTTTCATGGCATTTCAAGTCTTATTTTGACATAACAAAATGGTTATATCTAAGTGTGTTCATTATTTACTTATTTTTTAAAATGAGTCTTCCCATTAATGCCTTTATATTGTTTATTCAGACTGATTCGTGAAAGCAGAATGCACACAAACACAAGAGGCAGGATTTATCGCATGAACCAATCACAGCCGAACACAACCAGTCATATCCAATCATATCGCAATGGAGGCATGTGAATTCCCCCCATTCATTCTCAATTAACCCCCACCAAACTCACCACATGCTTTAGGGAGCCTGTTATAACTCAATGGGCTCAGGTGAGGCACGACACAGACTCCTGCTGTAACTTGATGTAACCTGCTGCTTTTTTCGGTCACACTTTATATTAGGTGGCCTTAACTACTATGTACTTACATTTAAATTAATCATTTGGCACAATGCACTTACTGTGTACATACATGTGTTTACATTGTAAATCAATAACAGCAAATGTGTTTTGCAATACAATATGAACACAATAAGTACATTGTACTTTTTTTTTTTTTTGATGCAAGTACATACTAGTTAAGGCCACCTAATATAAAGTGTGACCTTTTTTTCTCATTCAGTATATTGAGGAGGCACTGCCTCCCTTGCCTCCTCAGAGGAAATGCATACATATGATATCCTTGCGATAACAACAGACAATACTTTTTCCCTTAATAATAATGAGCATTAAACCAGCTAGACCAAACCGAAACCAGTACAAGCTATTCTGGCTCCATGGGTGACCAACATGAATGGTTGGTCCAGTGCAGGTCTTTTTAACAGGATGATACTGAGGATTTGGCAGAACATTGAATAAGGCAGCATTAATTCATAATATAATCTTAAACCAGTCTGAAGTAGTTTAAGCTGTTCTAACCCCAGCCTGGCCAAGTCCTCTAACATAAACAAACCAGATTGGCAAAGCAGCTTAGGCTGTTTTAAATAGTTTTTATTTCAACAGGGACTCAGGAATCGTTTGTCTCCTGTAAAACAGCCATTATTTTCTCACACATTAACTTGACCATTTTGTGGTGCATCTGTTATCGAGGCTCACGTGGCATGCTTTGTTTTTGCACTTGTGTATGATTTTGTTGTTGTTGTTGCTTCTAAACGCAGAAGTATCTCTCATGGTCTCACTGAGCCGGTGAAGGAAAATCAATAAGATTCGGGATAATCACTGCCGTCTGTTATCCTGCCAAGCATTTTCTACAAACACAGTTTAAGAGCACCGCAATCCATACAATTACCTGCAACGCACCCCAGAGATGTGCCGCTCTTAGCATACGCTTACAGATCCATAAAGCAGCAGAACATCATACAGACAGGCGCTATGCATGCTGCCTGTGCTATCTGATAGCTGTATGCACTTTATGGAGAAATGGTATTTGTGTTTACCTGTCCGCGGATGTTAACCTTCACCCTTTTAAGGGGGGATTATCCTTCAGGAGCAATAACTGCTAATACATGGGATCAGATGAATCATTTATCTCAAAGAAGGCAGAGCGCTGCCCTTCTTGTGCCCTACATTAGCGTTTGAAAGATGGAGGGGGCTGTTTGTATTCTAGAATAGTTCAATATGTTGAGCTCTCCTGTTCCTCTCATAAATGCCTGCTGATTTTATTCATATAATATTAGATATGAATTCAGCACTCACTCACCATTTACCCTTCATGCTATAATTACTCTCCCACCTCAGGCCTTTAAATGACTCAAATGTCACCGTGGTGGGTCTCTATGGCAGGTCGCCATGGCAGGTTGTGTTCAGTGTCTGGCAGGTGAACAGAATGTGTGCATGTGTAAATGCTTACATCTGTGCAGTGTTGAAAAAAAAAAATCTAGCCAGCTAAGTTACTAGCTGTTTTATTACAATTAGCCACAAGAAGCTAATTCATATTTGTTCTTTTTTAATAGTAAGCTGCAATTTGTTTCATCAAATATTATATATTCTTGGTCACACTTTATTTTAAGGTCCAATTCTCGCCGTTAATAAACCATTAAGTATGACCTTTGCCTCAATAGATCAATTTCGTGTAGACATCACAGTTACGTCACTTGCAGCTGTGCGCGCATTGTGGAGGCAGAAACACACGGTAACAAGCAGAGTGAAATGGGAAAAATCCACAGAATAAGAGATAAAATGTATTGTTGTGCCTTTGGATGTAATTTTTATAGAATGCTGTTGTCAAAAATGCCATTTGAAGCTAAATGCAGACGTTTAAACGGACAGACTAATGAATGAAACCTGCTATGATTACTCTACTTTTAAAGCATAAATTTGATTTAAAAAATTGGTCTACATAATATTCACATATGCAGTTAACTGGGAACATATTATATTTGCCCTACAGTTACAGCACGAAATACTTTTTAAACCTATAATATTTTACATTTAACGTTACCTATTTTGGCTCATAATTCTTTTTTGAGAATTTTTTTCTCGCAAATGCAACTTTATATTTTGTATTTCGGACTTTATAACTCAATTTAACTCAACAATAGCGAGTTTGTCCATTCTGAGGAGGAAAAATGCCAGAAGTGTGGGATAAACTCAAAAGAGAGAATGACCAGTTGATTTTTCTTATCAGAATTGTGAGATATAATCTCGCAATTGCGATAATAATGTCAGAATTTTGAAATTTTGAAATATTGAAATTTTAACGTTGTTGCCACTGCCAGACAAAAAAACAAACAAAAAAAAAAAACAACGACAGCTGTGGCTAAACGAGATAAACCGAGCGGACTTGGGTTTTTGTTATGGGTTTTTTATGCATCTCACTACTATGTCGTGTATGAAATAATGTCTGTGTGCATGTGTGTAAAACAACAAACTGACAATTTACATGCTTAATCATATGTAATTGTATATACATTGTTATGAATAATTGTGGCTGGAATAATAATGTAGCTGTAAAAATAGTTGCTAGCTGAAATATAATTGAAATATATATACATCTTCATGACTAGATAGACACAGCGAGTTTGTCTTTACTATACATGTTAGATGTGAGTCACACAACAGAAGGGAATCCTGTCAGATCGTCCATTCTTTGAGTAAAAGCGAGTGCGGGTCAGCCAATCTGGTTCCGTCCGTTAAAGTTAACCTTTTCAAATAACAATCGAGGTCCTGGACAGTGATTTGCCTTACATATGCAGGTAAAATCGGAATTTCTCCAGTTATTGTTAAAAAACAAGCTAACAGACTTCATAGCTAGTATTAGTGAAGCAGTCAGTGGAATCTTTCTGCCTCCACCTAAGCTCCGCCCACAAAAAAATGTCACAATGTTTACTAACAGAAAAAGTGTCTATAAACTCCTAATTTGCTGCTTACTAATAGTTATCAGCAAGGTAGTTGTTAGGTATTGGGTAGGATTAGGGATGTAGAATATGGTCATGCAGAATATGTGCTTTATAATAAATAGCCAATATGTAAATAATATGCACACTGATAAGCAACTAGTTAATAGAGAATTGGTCCCTATACTAAAGTGTTACCATATTCTTTTTAAAAGAAAACTGCTGAACAGATTCAGCTCAGTGTTTCATTTATGCTGGAACTGCTTTGATTCTAACTCAAGCTAACAGCTTGTGAATTTAGTGATACGTTTAAAGGTGCCATAGAATGCACTGATACAGTATTTTAAATTGTTCTCTGATCTCTACATAAAACTGTCTGTTATTGGCTTATTTGGCAGTGTCATGAATAATAATGAGCTCTGCTCTGATTGGCTGTTTCACAGTGCTGCTCAATGTTGAGCTCTTCTCTGATTGGCTGTTTCACAGTATGGCTCATCAGCAAGAAGGAAACACAGGGAGGAAAATATATATTTAAATACATTCTCTCACAGTTATATCGTGGGGTAATTATACTGTTTATAAAACGCGGGCATCAGGGAGACGTTATAGAGTGGGGGAACTATGACGTCACTTTGCAGGCGGATCGGCGGTTAGCATAAAACTGGTTCCTCGACAAAAAGCCAATGGGATTTTTCCATAGGCTTTTGGATAATCGCAAAAAATAAGCTCTGTGTTCAATCAAAGTTCATGAAACTTACACGTTTTGTCCGGGTGTGCCTCACTCGTCCTTAAAAGTGAAGCTGCGGACTCTTTGATCGCCCCCTGGTGGCTGGCTGCAGTACAGGTCATAAACCCCTCCCTCTCCATGTAAACGAATGGGACTTCAGTCAAAATAAAAAATTAAATTACACTTCCAATACAATATTCCGTAATATGGTTTTGGTCATTTAAGGTAGTTGTTATCATGCTGATATACTGTATGTTCAATTGTTCGTTTGATTTTAGCTAGTAATTTGATGCTATAAAAACGGTGCGTGTCGTTATGGTTGATTGGGTCTGCGAAAGTTTGGGCGGGAGTTTGATTCCGTGGCTCCACCTCACGACACTACTGCGCAGACTCTGGCTCCAAACGGATCTCTACTGTGCAGACTCGGGCTCCAAATGACGTCATTTACTCAAGATGGCAGTGGCCACACGGAGATGTATTCGCTTCACTTTTCTGTAGTGGAAGGAAGCGGAGACACATCGTCCATCTTTTTTTACAGTCTATGGTTTTGTCCATCAAGATAATCTTCACAAAATAATATAACTTTGACGAATTTTGAAGCGTGAAAGCGCCAGAACTGAAAAGCTAAACTTAGACTATAAACGAACTACAGCACCACGATCGCTCGCCTTCAACGTCACCACAACCGCGCTCCTGACAACTTATTTTTAACATGTTCAGTGAAGGATTTTCTCTGTATATGAATTTTAATCCACGCTACATGAACCGTTTCATATAAACTGGAATAAATACAAAACTAAAGCCAAACTAAAACTGAAATGAGACATTAGTAATAGTATAGTGAATAAATGAAATAATCTTAACTAAAGGACATTTAAAGCACGTATGTCTGTACATTTCGATATAAGGTGCATTAAAAGTGAAAAAATCCTTGATTAATATGAATATTTTGATTTAAAACGTATCCCCGCGTATTTAATCTTTTAAATAGTAGCAGAGTGTGCAAGTTTTTGGATATGGTAAGATTAAACTTATTTTAATGAACAAAGTACCACATTTCAGCTCTCATTTTGTTAGGGTGGATACACAAAATGTTATTTTATCCTTGCTTCTAGGAAATCCTATATCTATATGCTTTCTAACAGCTTCATGTTGCCTTAAACATTTAATTTTAACATGGCTTTAAGCACTATGCATCATTTAAAGTTTCACTTTCACCACGTAAAGCCGGTAAATGTGGTGTTTACATGTAATATGAGTTTACCTTATAGTACGAACCCAGAGTCTGTATCAGTAGGAAAGCAATTAAAATGAGCTTCTTCCATCTGAAGACATGTCGCATTTCGGGGGAAAGCAAAAAAAAAAAAAACAATTTTGGACAATATAAAATGCGGGAAACTATTCATTGGTTATTCTAAAATTAATTGTATTACAAATTGTACTACAACTGCAAAATACTAAATTGATCAATTGTCCGGCGTTTAATGTCTCCGACAGCGCCTGTAGTCCCATTTAGCAGCTTGTTAGCAACCGTCTTTTTTTAAGAAACATAACAGTTTGAAAAAATAACTAGTGGGGTTTAACTGGTGTGTTTTATGTCATAGAATAAAACGTGAAAGTATCTTGAGCTTGTGTGAACCACGGACCTTATTTAACCAAAATCCCATTAAAAAAACCCATTGACTCTGGGACGATGGAACCGGAAGTGCTAAAATGCTAACTTGCTTCTGGGTTTTCGCCTACAAAGTGACATCATAGTTCCCCCACTCTATTAATATGCGAGGCATTGAAACAGCTTTTAAACGATCGCGTTATAGTTTCACTTTCAAGATACACGATCACACAAACTCTGTTATACTATGGAGCGGCACTACTTACCACACATTTCACAAGATCAGATGCTTGTCAGTGGTGCTCAGGATCTGTTAATCATTCGCCATCATCCTCAGTCATCTCTCTTTACTCTGTTTATGTGGTAAGTGAATTCTTATGTACTGTAATGCAGGGGCGAGGCCAGAAATGTTTAAGTGGGTGGGCCGACATAAAACCGGGTGGGCAAGGTTCGTGTAAGAAAACTGCATAATTGCCAACAGAAAATACAGCACAAATGTTCAATGCACAACACTTCTAAAGCATTAATTAACATTAATTTTAATTTCAACATTTTCTAATAATTATTCAAATTTAAACATTCGTACCTGAGCTAACAAAAAGTTGTAGCCTATTTTTATTAACTAACCTTAAAAATTAATTAATACTGTAACACATGTATTTCTCATTGTTAATGTTAAAGTTTATTGTAAAGCATTACCTTAGTCTGAGACGACAGAGCTTCTCAGATGATCTTATAATCAGTCTCTGTCAGTTCGCGTTCAAAGGAGATCGAGTAAACGAATACCGCAGAAATGTGCACAGCTGCAAATATGCAGTTTGTTGTGGAGAAGAGTATGTAGCACAACGTTTATGTGTTTCTTTCTACAAAGGACGCATCTATTTAGTGGTTTAAACACTGTACCATTGCTAATATGATGCTTTAAACACACTCATAAGTTTCCAATCTAAATCCATCACCCGGTGGTCTGGTTTCATTTGTAGGCGGTCTGGATTCAGTGCTAAGACTTAAGTTTCATTTGGGATATCCAATATTTTTAAAAACTGATTGAGGTTTGTTTCACTATTTTCAAATTCAACATTATTTTAAAACATGCGCATTTTACTATGTTCTTACGTCGTAAACATAAATGTGGGTGGGACTAACTGAATCGTCACTGACAAATCATCATTTTTGACAAGGGTATGCTATATGCACCTATAGGAAGAAAACTCACGTTAAATATATTTTAAAGTAAATATATGAAGTTATAGGGAAACTATACGTTTATTATTATTATTGTTTAATAAATATCATTCATTTGGAAAAGTACCAACTTCTCATTGGGTGGGCCACGGCTGAAAGTGGGTGGGCCTTGGTATTTTATTAGAACGTGTTATTTGCTTTCCGTGCCTTTTTGAATACAGACACCAACCCCTCCCTGCACTTCACATCCCCTGCACAGCCTGGAACATAACATTTATTTCCATGGTCTGCCATTTTCGCTGTTTATTTACAATACCTGGCTGCAGAACTTCTGATGGTTCGGGCGGCCGGCCTCGGACATGGGCGGGTTTATGCAAATGTTGGGGGCGTAGTGATCCCGACTGTTGCATAACAGTCGGTGTTATGTTCTGATTCGCCTGTTTTTCAGTGGCCTTTTTTAAATCACGAGATTTACATATGAAGGAGGAAACTATGTTTGAGGCTCACTGTATGTCATTTCCATGTACAGAACACTTATTATTTAACCATGCCAAGGTAAAGACAGTTTTTCATTCTATGTCACCTTTAAAAGAAGCAACTCAAAAATCATTCAATCAATCACTCAATAAATTACACATCAGACTCAACGATTTAGAGCATTGCCATTGATTCATTGACAAGAATTGAGTCAAGATACTCATTCATTTCTAAATTGGACCCTCTGAATCAGATCATTTCAACTGGGTTTTTCATTCCCAAGCTAAAATGTTCTAGAATTTCACATTGATTCCCCACTGCTTATGGGAAAAATAAGTATTAAAATGCTTCATATATAAAAAACAACATTTTATAATGATATTGTCACGGTGCACACAGCAGGGAGGAACGAGGAACACGGAGACGAGGATAAACTTCAAAATAGTCTTTAATGAGGACATCAGGACAGGGCAAGACAAGACAAGGTTCACACAGACAGGAACACCGGGGAATAACGAGTAGACCAGACGAAATCTAACTAAACAGGCAGGAACTAAATACACATGACAATTACAGATAATGATTAAAACACAGCTGGACAAGACTTAACTAATAATCACACTAAACAAGGACAGGGACATGACCAAATATGGACACAAGAGGTGGGAACACATGACACACACGACAGAGGACTGACAGATATAGGGTATATTTTTCTGGAAAATTGCTGAAAAGATTCAGTTGACTGAGTTATTTATGCTGGAGCCACTCTCATTCAAACTTAAGCTGACAGCTTGTGAATTCGGTGATTCAGACAAATTGCACCATTTCATTGACAAGAATTGTCCTTCCCAAATTTTCAATCGCTTATATTGTACACATCTTTACTGCTAAAATATATTTTCAAGAAAAATGTAACAGTGTAGAATTTCACAGTGTCCCCACTTCTTAGAAACAGCTATTAAAAAGCCTCATGATTTAAAACAAAAACAACGATGCTAGTACGCTACCACCTCATTACTGAGGTATGTAGTTAAACTAATCACTTTATTACTTTTAGCAGTGCTACTGCTCATCACTTCGACCGTATAGATTATTTGTGTATGAGTTTGTAAGTGATGGAGGAAGGGAGATTGCTGCATTAGAACATTGCTCGATATTTCTCTTTCACTCTCTTGAGGGTGGTTTAAATTAGTCTTGTTGATAGAAAGCCGGACACAACAATGGCGGCCCCGGGGGGATGTGTGATGGAGAAACAGCTCTGAAGCAGATTGGCAGCACCTTTCTTCGCCATTGTCCTGTTAGCATGAGTCCACACGCACACGCCAAGGGTTTCAAAGCCCAAATGCGTCTTGATTGAGGAACGCGTATTGATTGCCTACAGTTCTGTCCTTTCCTGCTGGTTTTGTTTGGTGTCTCGCTGGGTCGGGGGTGTGGTTGTGGTCACTGTTGAGTTTGTTTCAGTGGCTCTTTGAGGTGATGATCTGGAAGAGATTCTCATTTACAGCATGAGAGAATTGTGACAGGCACATAGAAATGTACTGTTTCCGCTGTTGCACACAAAACGAATTGATTTCCCTGCACACGGAGCCAATGACCTGAAGAACAGAGCTAACGGATTGTCTAGTCTTTATTTTCATCTCGAACAATTAGTCACATCAACAAACCAAGACAGTGCCCACATGATAATTAAGAAATAATTATGCTCATGTAAGTCACGAAACGATTGGCTTGTGTGTTATTTAAAGAAAAAGCCCTGTGTTCTATTCTGAGCCAGGCAGAAAAGGCACTTCTACAATGACACTAGTAAATCAGAATGCTTTCTATATTTAGAAACTAACATAACATTTGCACCACTGCCTGTAGAGGAACATCAGGCTTTAGCGGTAACTTAGCAACTGGTGCTAGGCAACCTTGTTGGTAAGCATGGATCTGGTGCAGAGGGGGCGTGGTTGAAGATGTCTTTGAGTTTTAATTTAAACAGATAGGACAGCCTGCTACTCATTACCAGACCTTCAGTGCACAAGCATTTCAATACCTGCTTGTCTGGAAATCTTTGAGGACGGTGGATTAGCATATTGTAAGAGAGAACTCGGACCCGTTTGATCGCCTTAGCAGCCTCAGCTAACCAAACATTCATCACTGCCTCGGCGTCTGACAACGCTACTAATTAACAATTCATTACATTAGCCTGCACGCTAATTACTTTTTAAAAAATTCAATATGAGAAACAGAATAATTTAGCTTCTTTGCTAACACTTGTCATCTGTTCATTACTCTGTATGCATAGCGGTGAGAGTACTAGCGTTGTTGGTCTTGAAGGTTTTGATGTATGTCTCAGGCTGGCAGCCTCTCAAGCTCACACACACACACACACACACACACACACAACAAAAGAGAAGAACGGGCAGAAAGAAGAATACTACGAATCAGTTCTAGAAGTTACTTTCGAGTACATCTTTTCCCTTGATAGCTTCTGGGCCAGATTAGCAAGATTAGCAGGTGGCGTTTGTCATACAGTGTGATAGAACTTTATTAATCCTCAATGAGCATTTGACATCGATACAAAGCTGCCTTGTTTTACTCTTATTTCCATATAGACAGGCTGTGGATAGGGCTCACAGGCATCCAATGAGACATCGAGGCAAGAATAACTATTATTGCTGTATTAATTATGTATATATAGTAATGAAATTTTCCACACAGCACAGATGAAGGATTCCAGCCATTACTGCACAGACGGATCTTCTCTGAGATCTCTGATGATGTGTGCATGGTTAACCTCAGAATATGCTATAGCTGGCCTCACAAACCCACACAATTGACATTCAGCATATGATCTGGTAAATATTGTGGCTCATTTTGATACTGTCTAATTGAGATGTAAAGTAATCAAAATAAGACTTACTTGCTACTAAATGGTATGCTGAAAATATTTTTTTGACACGGATCCGGACATTTTTGTTAATTAAAGCTGAAACTAAAACAAAAAATAAAATAAATGTTAATTTAAATTTTATATATATATATGTATATATATATATATATATATATAAAACTCTTTATATATATATATATATATATATATATATATATATATATATAAAACTCTTTATTTCAGCTAGTTTCCAAGACAATATGTCTCATTTTAATTTAGTTAAATTTGATGTAGTGACATAACTAAAATTGAAACGGAAATAAATATAAAAAACTCTATAGACATACAGTAAGTATAAAAAACTAAAAATTAGAAAAAAGGATAGAATTACTAAAACCTGTGGTAAAATTAAAAAGAAAATGGAAAAAATACAAACAAAATACAACAGGGAAAATGAGTTTCTCATGGTCAGAAAACTGAATGTAAAAAACAAACAAAAAATGTATTACATTTTTGTCTAAGGCCAATTGGCACATTTTTTTCCAAAATAAACAGAACCCTTTTAAACAGTTTTCCTTTTTAAATTTGGATAAGACTTTGGGATTGACTTTGTTTATTGGCAATAAATACATTTACAATATGATCCCTGGGTGCTGCTTGCAAAAAGAACATTAAATATCTATTTAAAATGTATTTTAAGTAATTATTTACAGGGTAAAATCGATGGACTTCATGAAAAAATATTTTTTTGCAGCTCTTTCATTTTTTTTTAGTAACCAACCGAGGAGCAGCCAAACCTTCATCCAGTCAGATGACAGTCCTGTCAGATGAATTTGTCTTTTCAGAGACAAAAGCATGCTAATAAACTGTAATATTTGGAAAGGCTGACGCTACTAGTCAGCAGTCTCATAAAGTACTGTGCTCACAATCTGCATCTCTTGAACATCTAGTTATGCATATAAAGTACATTCAGTAACAAATCTCATAATAAATCTCTAAAATAAATCAAATTTTCCCATTACTTTGCAAATTCTGCTTGCATCCACACAACTAGATGATAAAATGTGATGGTAGCTAAAAGCAGACATTACCGAACTTTCCTCTGGACCGTGCTGAGAACATCAAAGAAAAAGTAAGTCGCTTTCAGCTCAGCTTGACCCAAATGAGCGCTGCCCGGCCCACCCCAGCAGACACTCCACTGAGGTTTCATTTAAATCTGTGAATCTCAGCCAAAAGCCGTCAAAACCACCCCACCCCTGCTATGTCTTTCCCTATATCTCCCTTTGCTATTCATCTTTTTTTGATGAATAAAGGATGACCTTTGCTGTGCAGGTGAACAGTGGGGTCCTCTGAAGTACAGCCTAATTCTCACACACACACACACGCACGCACACACATACAGTCCAGCAGAGAAAACAGCCGCAAGCCAAAAGGAGATCAGTGTGGTCGCCGTTTGAGTGACGGATATAATGAGGAACTGTTGAGCAGGTGTGTACAGTGGACACTGGAGATGTATGCAGGTGATGAGCATGTTAATGAGGACAGCGGTGGTGGTGTTTATGAAGGACATGCCTTTAAAAACATTCGCATTTCCATCATTCAAACTTCAGGGCAGATCTGTTACTTTGATGGACCACGCAGGTTTATTCTCAATTCTCAGTAAACATGAGCAACAGAGGTAAAGTGCTCTGTGACCAAAAAACAAATAAAATAAAAAAAAAATACACCAGCTGGTTCACGAACATTGGAAACCAAGGATGGTGCTATAAATTCTCTCAGTGTACATAAGGACAGACATTAGGCAAAAGTGAAGGTGTTTGTGGCTAAATTAAATTTGCTTTAAATATTCAAGTGACTAATTCTGGATGGCCTGAAGGAAAAAAAGGAAGGGAATAAAAGAAAGAATCTTAAAAACATTCCATGGAGACATTGAGAGAGAAAATTAGAAAGCTATCCAGTCTTTCTGAGGGAAATGTTTTCTTTTTTGTTTGTTTTTCCAACTGTATCCATGTAACTTCTCCACGTTTATCTCACAGGTCTTAAGACGTGTGAACCAAAACACAGACGGGTTTCCAAAAAACTTCATGAACACGTATGAAACTAGTCCATTTGACTTGTGCAGCAAATTCAGAGTCTTCTAAAACCATAACTTCACTTAAATTTAAGGAAGATTATAAGCAAGTAACCGTTTAGTTTTTTCCATGTCAAGCTACATATGTAAATCATACGGATTACTTTTATGGATTAACGTTATGGGGGTTTTATACCCTACATCACAGCAAAATAAATAAATAAACCACACACAACTGAAAAGTTTAAATAATAAACTAAAGGTGGTGTCATTTAGTGGAGTTAAATCAGTCCTTCTTCTGCTATGACTTTCCCCCAAAAAGCTCTGAATGTCAGTTCTGTGAGTTTTTGTCTCATTTGTTATAAAGATCAGTAGAGATTACTTCTGTCTTGCAGCAGGCAATCACGGAGGAGTGGAACAACTCATATAATTCAGCAGGAGTATAGGACAGTTATGAGCTTTTATGAGAAAATGACCCAAAGAGGTCAACATCACTTCAGTGTTCAATTTGAGAGGGAGCAAACTGTTTCACCAGAGAGAGTCTGATATCTACAAACAGTCATGCCTCTGTCTGAAGAGAGGAGAAAAGGCAGGTCTTTATTCTAGTATTATTAGTATGCATCAGTGTTGGGCACGTTACTTTAAAAAAGTAATTCTTTATAGTTACTAGTTCCTTCTCACAAATAGTTAGCAACTGAGTTACATCATTATAAAAGTAACTAATTACCAGGAAAAGTAACTATTGTGTTACTTAAAAAAAAAAAAAAAATGTTCAAATATGTCAAAT
The DNA here is from genome assembly GCA_036784905.1 of Acrossocheilus fasciatus. Taxonomy (NCBI): domain Eukaryota; kingdom Metazoa; phylum Chordata; class Actinopteri; order Cypriniformes; family Cyprinidae; genus Acrossocheilus; species Acrossocheilus fasciatus. Next base: position 14,939,681 of record CM071945.1, on the reverse strand, counting down.
AACTTGGATGCCCCCAATATTAATTATGTTAAATTAATGAAATTGACACTAAATAGAATAAATTATTATTTTTAATCATTGTACACTAATCTACACGATTTTAATGTTTCTGTGGGACAATGTGAAAGACACCTATCAAATTCAGTTGATTATCGTAAATATTATCAACCCAAAGTTTATGTTTGTAAAATGGCACCGTTTTATATATATATATATATATATATATATATATATATATATATATATATATATATATATATATATATATATATATATATATATCAGACACTTAGCATCAGTCAGTCAAGCATTATAATATGATATTATGATAATTTAGCATTATACGATGATAGAACCTTAGTAAATACAATAACCATGTATGAATGCATATTTGTCATGTTGACTGAGCTTAGGACTGGTGGGGATGCTTAGGATATTGTTTGTCATTTAGTGTTTCTATAAAAAAGGGGGGGAAAAACTAAAAATAATACTGATAGGATAACAAAACTGCTATGAATTCTACTAATAACAATATAAAACGCACTAAGGATTAATGAGCTGCTGGGTTCATGAATATTAATCAGGTTGTGTGTGTTCGCTCGAATTGATTTGCTGAAATCAAAACAGGGACGATAATAGAGCGCCAGGCAACGAGATTGTCGTTTGAGCATTAGTTCCGCCCACTACCAGAGAAACCGGCAGCTCTTAAAAGCTGAAGAATTCCAAAGGAACTCCGTTATTTTGACAGGAAAATACAACAAAGAATATCGTTTACATGTAGCGCGTCAATTCTGCATGTTATGTAAGACTCTCTCGCTCTGTATCTTTCTTTTCTTTACCTACGTCAAGTACAGGTACACTGCAAAAGAACATTATAATGAATTATAGTAACGCCGCATTTTATTGTCAGTAACGATAACGGCGTTGTAACGGGGGGAACAGTAATTTGTTTGATTACTCGTTACTGAAAAAAAATAACGCCGTTAGTAACACATGAAGTCTTGTGAAAAAGAAGTGCACTTACTTGTATTGAATGTGCACATAGCATACTTCAAGAATATATTTGTAAAAAAATAAAACTGTTCTTGCAGATTATATAATATTACTGATCAAAAGGCCATGGGGTGTACACTTTCATGACTGTTTCTTAACACACTTAAAAAGTGAAATTTGTAATAATGTAAAATTACATTAAATTCTAATTTGGATTTGTGACTGTTTTATATAGTTATAAACTAGGTTTGCAAACTTTCTTTTGGTGCCATCAGCCAATCTGTATTGTCCTAATGTCATTTTCTACAGCTCAACAGTGATTATTCACATGACCAGCCTGCTATTGAATTAAATGCTAATGCTAATAGATAGAGGTCTCCAGGCATATAGACCTTCCTGGTTTGAATAGAAGTGTATTTAGTACTCCCAACAGCTTGGCAGCTGTATAAATGTATTCTGCAGCTGTATAAAAACAGCCAAAGTCCCTTCTTTTAGATGGAAGGGCAAAACGAATTAGAGACTAAATCAAATAGCAAGTGTTGAAGTGTGCGGTGTGTTCAGAATGATTTGTCTGGTCAGTCTTTAATCACCATGGCCACTGAATTTGTTTGACTGAAGAGAAACAGTACAACATCACAGAATATGATGCAAGAGACTGAAACTGAAAATATAGGCCCCTGTTTTACTCAACCTGTTGGTGTCTGAGTGTGTGTGGGAATCTATGTTTAATAGATCAAGTGGGTGTTTTTTCTCTTACTTCATTCTTTGAAATTATTTGAGTGATATCAGACAGCCCAGGAAGCAGATTGGTGTTTTTTTAGCTAAAGGGACTGCTTTGGTCCAGATTTTATATACGTTTTCCTAATATTGACAATTAGAAATAGGCCGGTACATTCTGTGGCTGCACAACAATGTGTGCATGTGGTGTGTCTCTTTTTAAGGTGACTTCATTGATCTGAGCATTCCTCTACAGACTGGTTCCTGTCCCTCGAACCGCTGTCAGGCAGGACAGGCTTTATTACTTCAACGGCCTTGTTAGGACTGTTCAATTTTATGAAAAATTCATACTGTATGTAGGCAAGGTCATTAGCAAGGGCATCAGTGCGGTTGACTGTTGGGAACAGTACTGCAGATTTATTAATAAATAAGATGAATATTCTCCGGATGACAACACTTGACCTTAAAAATTCGTTAATTTCATCCAGAACAAGAGTTAAAAGTTTAAAATTGAGGCGATCAGCTAACCTTGAACATGTTTGGATGGTAACCTTTGGAGTTCTCAGAAATCCAAATTTGTGAGATGGCAGAAATGATCCTGACATTTTCCTAAAGTTTAACAAGCTGACCTTCAGGTTCAGAAACTCCAGGAAAAACAAGCACGGGTTGATTTGAATGGATGTTTTTCAAATTTTTAGCGGAAAGTGCGACGGTGCGAAAAAATTCCAGCCTCCGGAGACACAGAAGGCGAGACATGCTATCAATAATAAACGGACGTCAGATGTCAGCGGTGATCGGTCAGTGTCCGAGCGTATTTTAAAAACAGTCTCTGCGGAAGTACAGTAAGAGATGGAGAGGCATGTAGTATGTCCAGTAGGCTGAGTGTTTCCCCTGTGCTTTTATAGCATGTAGTTGTCAGGATGATTCTCATTGCATCATTTCAGCTTGTGACCTTGAGTTCTTTCATGTAACTTTCAGTTGGTATCAGTGATTCAGTGTTTTAGCAGTCACACTAGTCTGCTACTCTGAATAAAGGGTAATGGGCTTGAATAGGATGTGCTTCAGCAATATTTCAAAACCCAGCCATTTTCAAAACACTTTCGAACCTGTGGACATAAAAAAAAAAAAAAAAGTCTTATAAATCTCTCTTTTCTGATTCTCTTTAGTTTATGGATAGTTTATTGTTTGAAAAAGATAATCGTCAACCAATAAATACTGAATATTAAAATAGGTTGATTATTTCACTCTTTCAATAGATTGTCATTGGTCAAGTGTTATGATTGGGAGTCAGGGTCTGGGTCTGGGACAAGAGTAAAAGGTCAAATCTATAAAAAGCATTTGAAAATAAATAATAAACGCAGGTTTACAAGACAGTGTTAAAGGGATATTTCACCCAAAAATGAAAATTCTGTCATTAATTATTCACCCTCAAGTCATTCCAAATCCGTAGGGCTTCAGAGCTTCAGAACACAAATTAAAGGAACACTCCACTTTTTTTGGAAATAGGCTCATTCTCCAACTCCCACAGAGTTAATAAGTTGAGTTTTACCGTTTTTGAATCCATTCAGCCGATCTCCAGATCTGGCGAGAGCACTTTTAGCATAGCTTAGCATAGATCATTGAATCCAATTAGACCAGTAGCATCGCGTTCAAAAACGATCAAAGAGTTTCGATATTTGTCCTATTTAAAACTTGACTCTTCTGTAGTTATATCGTGTACTAAGATCAGCAGAAAATGAAAAGTTGTGATTTTCTAGGCTGATATGATTAGGAACTACTCTCATTCCGGCGTAATAATCAAGGAACTTTGCTGCCGTAACATGGCCGCGGCAGGCGCAGTGATATTACGCAGCGCCTGAAAGTAGTCCCCAGCAACCGGGCAGAAAATCGCAACTTTTCATTTTCCGCCGATCTTAGTACACGATATAACTACAGAAGAGTCAAGTTTTAAATAGGACAAATATCGAAACTCTTTGATCGTTTTTGAACGCGATGCTACTGGTCTAATTGGATTCAATGATCTATGCTAAGCTATGCTAAAAGTGCTCTCGCCAGACCCGGAGATCGGCTGAATGGATTCAAAAACGGTAAAACTCAACTTATTAACTCTGTGGGAGTTGGAGAATGAGCCTATTTCCAAAAAAAGTGGAGTGTTCCTTTAAGATATGTTTGGTGAAATTAGAGAGCTCTCTGACCCTGCATAGGCAGCAATGGGATTAGCAAGACCCAGAAAGGTAGGAAGGACAGTAATAACTCCATGTGACATCAGTGGTTCAACCGTAATTTTATGAAGCTACGAAAAATAGAATAAATTGTTGAATACAGTCATTATTTTTGATTTCTTTGTGCACAAAACATAGCTTCTTGTAGCTTCATAAAATTAAGATTGAACCACTGACGCCACATGGACTATTTTATCAATGTCTTTACTACATTTCTGGGCCTTGAACGAGGTAGTTGCATTGCTGTCTATGAAGGGTCAGAAAGCTCTCAGATTTCATAAAAAATATCTTAATTTGTGTTCTGAAGATGAATAAAGCCCCTACGGATTTGGAATAACATAAGGGTGAGTAATTAATGACAGAATTTTCATTTTTGGGTTAACTAGTCTTTTAATATGACCTTCATATAACAAAAAAGAAAAATCTTGAAAAAGTTGAAAATCAAATCCTGAGATACAAAAAAAGTTGAAGAAACTCCTTTTATATGGCTGTAGTTTGGTAGTGAAAGATCTTTGTTGATAACCCCATTGATCATTGGTTTATTGATACTGGTGGTTAACTTAACAGGTTGCACCCATGAGATTCCCTGTAGTTAGTATACTGTACATGTATTTTTTATTATGCAGTGTCTGCCAAAATGGTTGGACTGAGTGATTCTCCTCTGATTTAACTTTTAGAATGAGTTAGAGTTTTGGACAGCTGATCATGTCTCTCCAAACACTGACATATTTATTGCATATGAGATTAGCTTCGTCGAGGGAGATATCTGATATTTTATGAATGAGATAATGAAGGACACTTTCGTTGAACTCCCCTGCAGCATGTGTGGGTATATCCATCTGTCTGTAAATCATTGAGTTTACCTAACACACAGCTGTGAGAGTCCTCGCCTGCACACCAACAGACAAACCGCAAAGAAGTACCCTAATGAGAAATGCAAACATGTGTGCCACTAACCTAGATTTATTGTTTTTTCCATGCTATATTTCATCTTCCTTTCTCTCTCTCACTCTGTCTCTCTCTCTAAGGATCTTGTTCGGGCTGCAGCCCTGTTCTTTGATGTGTTTGGCTGGGGACAGACAGAGTGTGTGTATGTGTGTGTGTGTGTTAGAGAGATAATTATGGCGGTCATGTTAAGTAGGTCTGGAGCACAGTACAGCTGAAGTAGGTCAAAACTAAAGTCTGACAGCTCGCTTAAGAGTCTTCATCTACATCCATCGAAGAGAAGAAGGAGAGAAGAGAAGAGAAGAGAAGAGAAGAGAAGAGAAGAGAAGAGAAGAGAAGATTAGGATTGATAGGAAAGACTTGATGGATTTCGCTGTGATACGAAAGGTTATAGTTAGTTACAGAAAGGATTCTTTCCAACAAAGGCGATAAACCAAAATGAGAAGTCTGTCTCATGCATGTGGATGAGCTTAGGTATCAGTATCAAATACAATATGACAGGAACTGTTTACCAGTGTTCAAATCAAAACACTGGGCAAATTGCTCCCGTGGGGAAAAAGACATATTTGCATAATTCCAAAAACTACGCTCAAACGATTAAACTGTATTAAGGATGTTAAACTGTAGTAAGGACAGCAGGATCCCCATAGAGACTACATTATTTTTAGCCATACTGTAAGCTGCAATAGAAGAAGTTTGAGATATCCATTAAAACGCTGCGGCCACTGTTTTAATCCACCTTGCTCTTATTACAGACATTTAATGCTGTGGAAAGAAACAATTAAGAGCACTGAATGGATTTGAGACTTACAGAATATTGTCCAAATTAATGGATTGTGTGCATTTGTAAGATAATCCGACAATTTTGAAGCTTTCTACATAAATTGAAATCCCCATTTGCCCAAGTAACATTTGTGGACTTTATGATGTTATATGCTATACAGTATGTCTGTTTACCCAACCATTCTTTTTAACACTCATAATGTTTTGTTGATGGTTTAAGCATGCACTATTAGAAGAGATTCATTGTCAAGAGCAGGTGGTGCCACAAGCATGTAGGGTATGGAGAGACCAGAAGCAGGTTGGGTGTGCAGGGATGGGGTCAGGAACAGGCATGTAGGGGTAGTGCCTGGACCTGGTAGGACATGTAGGGGTGTTGCCTGGACCAGGTAGGGCATGAAGAGGCAGTGCCTGGACCAGGTGAGGCATGTAGGCTTGTTGCCTGGACCAGGAAGGGCAAGAAGAGGCAGTGCCTGAACCAGGTGAGGCGTGTAGGGGTGGTGTCTGGACCAGGCAGGGCATGTACAGGCAGTTCCTGGAACAGGTAGGGTGTGTAGGTGCAGTGCCTGGATTGTGTAGGTCAGGGATCACCAAACTTGATCCTTAAGGGCCAGTGAGTTTAGCTCCAACTTGCCTCAAGACACCTGCCTGGAAGTTTCAAGTATGCCTAGTAAGATCTTAATTAGCTGGTTTAGGTGTGTTTAATTAGGTTTGGAGCTAAACTCTGCAAGACACCGTCTGATGACCCCTGGTGTAGGGCATCTAGGAGTGGTTCCTAGACAAGGTACTGCATGTAGGGGCGGTGTCTGGACCAGGTCAAGGTGGGTAGGTACAGTGCCTGGATTGTGTAGGGCATTTGGGGGCAGTCATTTGCAGGTAGATCATGTAGGGGCAGAACTTGGCCTTCTCTGTTTTGTGTTTTGAACTTAATTGTGTGTTTATTACATTTGTACACTTTCTGCAAGTACTTAATGGCTTTGTCCAAATACCCACACTTGCAGTCTTTGCACTTGACCACTTGACTACTTAACTGACGTATTTCCTGTATTTGGCCGAAGTCTTCAAGTGGGTTTGAAGACTACAAGTGTGTCAAACTTTTCATTACCTGATGGGGCACACTTATAGTGGTGTAAAAATGCAAGTGTTTACACAGCTTTATTTTAATTTTAATTTTAAATACTTTGCACTTTAAAATCAACTTCTAAATGTCTGTTCGGTAGTCCCTATAACATGACATAATTTTCATTTGTGGTGCTTCTAATTAAATGATAAAAAGCAGTTGCAAATGTTGTACAAAATAAATATCACCACTACTCATCTTTGCACCAATAAAACTTAAAAACACTGTTTTTCTACCAAATTATTTGTAATATCTAATTATTATATTAATATTTAACTTATATTGGAAAGGTTTCCGTGACCTCTCGCGATATCTCGTCAAAAAGTCTCACAATTTATTTCCAGAACAGATGCATGATGGGATACACTTAGCCTCGAATAGCGCTCCGGAGCTATCTAGCAGTGTAGATTTAGTATCCATTAAGGGCACTGCACTTTGGCATTTTGAAGACATGGGACAGACTTGCACATTTACTTCCTGTCGCGCGCACTCGCTCTCAAGTGGCCAAGACCGCAAGTGTGGCTATTTGGACAAAGCCAAAGATGAGTCTTGATTAGCTGGTCCACCAGCTGGTTAATTAGCTTGATATTTATTGTTACTTAAAATGACTTCAATCCACATTTGATGCTTTTAGTATAAAATATTTATTTTAAAAAACAGATGCTGACAACCAGCTCAGAGTTTGGAGTATTAAATCACCTGCAGGTTAAAATGAGCAGAAAGACCTGAAGTTATTTGACTCTAGACCAGATTCATATTTTATAAGCACCAAGGAAAGACCTGCTCTGAAGTGTATGAGTGTACATGTGGCCATGATTAAATATATATATATATATATATATATATATATATATATATATATATATATATATATATATATATATATATATATATATATATATATATTTTTTTTTAGATTTTGGGGATTACTGTAACAAAAAATTTAGAAAATATTCCTCATGACATTTTGGAAAAAAAAAAAAAAAAAAAAAAAAAAAATATATATATATATATCATAAAAATTCCCCCAAATATGTTGCAAGATCAAAATAGTTAATGGTGTCTTTTCTGCAGTTTTCATTAGCATGCAAATTCTGGCCTTGGATTGACTGTTTTTGAATACGAGGCACCTAAAATCCTGCCACGTTGATTTACAGCTACCACTCTGTTCAATGCTATGAAATGGCTTTTGAATAAATGCTCTGGCAGCAAACAGATAATGTAGTCCACCTCCACTGCAGCACATGTCCCCTCTATCTGACCTGGGATCAGAGGCCTCACTCACACAGACTTTTATGCTAATTCCATTTGTTAAAGGTCGCAGCCTCCTACCACACACAACTTTGAAATTACAGAAATTACCATCCCTCTGACTTCACACATGCTCAGATTTATGAAGAGTCAGAGGCAGCCTGAAGTGAAGGGGTTCTGTGACATTAAACGGGACGCATGCGATTGGGTTTATTGCTACTGATACCATTTGAGCTCACAGCTGGTGTGCGTGTATAAGCTCACTATAAATTGAATCCACTCAGGCCACAGTTTTACAGCTGTGTCACTGTGGTTTTCTTCAGGATGGCGGTAAACAAATTTGGCCCATTAGATAAATGTAAACATGCTACCCGTCATTCTCCATATAAGTGTTTCTCTGTCTGTAATTTGTTCTGGTGGATTCTGTTTATATCGGCCCACACAATCAGTGTCAAACTCGAAATATCAGGTATGACTTATATAAAAGTTTTGAGATATAGAGTTATATTAACAATACAGTGATTTTAGGAAACTTATCTGGCCACATCTAAATTATGCAGAGAACATCCAGAAATTGAAAATCGACTTTTTGAATTTTTGAATATGCCTTTTTTTGTTCCTAGTTCTCTCTGCACTGTAGTCCATAAGGAAATGTTCTGCAGAGAAAGTTCTGCAAGTGAATGTGCAAATGTAGAAAGAATATACAGACTTTTCCTTTTAACATTTTGCTGCTGATTTTTGGTGAAAGTCTGTGAAATGCTGTGTAATGGATTTAAAGATCGAATCCTGATTGTTAGCTGAAGGTATCATCAATTTAGCCTAAATTTGGCCCTAAGGGCCTGCTAATGTGTAATCAATTTGAGCTGAATAGGCTTTTTGATATGAATGTGGGTGCTGAAACCAACTTTAGGGACCTTATGTCGTCTATATATCCATATACGCTGTTTTTTTTTAATAGTTAGTCGATGAAAACATGCTCTAGGTGGACATCTCTTGTGGTGTGTCTCAGTGTCAATTTGGAAACAGTTTAAATGTTGAACACACACACACACACACACATGTTGACATATACTACTGTATATGAACAAATGTTAAATATATATGTACGCACTCCCTATTCTCACTAACTAACTGTTAACTACAACTTTTGCCTCAGTAAACTCCTAATTTGCTGCTTAGGGTAGCATTAGGTATAGGTACGGGGTAGAATTAAGGGATCTAAAATATGGTCCTGCAGAATAAGGCATTAATATGTGCTTTATAAGTACCCATAAACATCCAATCTGCTTTATGCATGCTAATAAGCAACTATAGTTACGAGTGAAAATTGGTTCTTATGAGTACTAATACACAGCCAGTGTCCTTTATACATGCTAATAAGCAACTAGTTAATAGTGAGAATTGGTTCTTAAACTAAAGTGTTGCCATACATCTTACTGACCCCAAACTATTTTTATCATATGATTTTGCCAAATTATATATGAGACTGTGGTGGTTTAGCTGTTTTTCTGTGTATGTGGCCCCTTACTCACCTCTGAACTGTCAGAACCATTTCAAACTGTCAAATTTTCACAATTTAAATAAGCAATGTTGGAAAACTCTGATTCCGAAGCTCATATTCTGAAGCGGGGAGACGTGCTGATAGCTGCCACGGTTTCTCTTGTGTAATTTGTCCAGAGCAATTCAACCATTACAGGAAAACAGATTCAGTGATGCCAGTTTCCATCAACAATTATTAAATATTTAAGAGCTACCCAATCAGAGAGAGTGTGCGAAAGAGAGAGAGGGGAGGCACTGTGAGAGTGTAGGGGGGAAAAAGGAAAATTAAAAAAGAGACAGCAGAGTAATCGTAGTCATTCATTACATCAAGGTAGGGAAAACTCTGTCTTTATCTTTGTGCTAGATCCATGTAATGTTTCAGGTCAGTGATTCAGTTCCAGACATTTCTCCGGTTTCCTGCAGTGCTGAATGAAGGTGCACAACTGATCTGTGATCAGATTAATGAATCCAATAAATGAATAAATGAACATTGAATGAATGTGGCACCATTCATTCTCTGTATCATTGTTTCCACGTCTGTAATTCTCTTTGGCGGTAATATGATGCTGTCTGAATCCTGTTCACATGAACAGCTAGGCTCTTTTTTTCCAGACCCCCACCAGGGTAATACAGACGTCAGCTAAGCGAGACCCTCGGGTTATTGTATATTGAGAGAAAGAAAGAGAGAGAGAAAGACAGAGAGATATATAAGGACAGGATGAAACTCAATCTGTCAAAACTCAGTAACTGGCACGGTGCCCTGCAGTCATATGAGTCCGTTCTGTTAGCTGTGCAATAACTAGACTGTAAGCAGAGCTCAGACCCCAGGCGGCTATAGATCAGGACTGGCGGTGCTTTTCAAGATTGGGGAAGCACAGATATCACTGTGCATTGATCTATTTTTATTTTTGTGTCTGCAGTGTTGCTCCGAAAAACTGCTTTTCAAACTAATACTAAACAGTGAAAATAACTGAGCAAACTCAGAGCTGTATTTTTGTGTACGTACAAAAGACGATATGCAGCAATCAAAAATATGAAGTGTTTTTCAATGGGCTTTAATGTATCTTTCTCCTAGCACATCGCAAATGCTGGAGTTTTTAACTTGTTTTTTTAACAGTCAATAATTTAGTCAAACCAAAATTGATTCAGACACCTTCAACTTTCTCAACTTATCACAGTTTATTTGCTATAGTTTAGAAAATGTTAATAAAATATGATAAGAAATCAGAGTTAAACTTTGTCATCTTGATAATGCCATCCCTCTAGTAGACTGTCTCACTAGGTTAGCTGTCAGCTGTTAAATTTAAGTACACAATTAGATAATACCAATTTAAGTATTAATGCTTAATTTTGGTCAGTCTGTGGTGTAAAAAAGTCACATTAGCAATTAAAGAAAAACTATTTTTGGTTTGACTGTATATCACAGTGCAAAAACCCTGCTCATTTCAGAGTTTGTCCAATCAGCATATCAGTGTTATTTGAGTTATTTTGTAGTATTTATTTATATTTTGAATGATTTTTTATTTCTATATTTCCCATTATCATTTTAATTTTAGTAGTTTTGTTATTTTATTGTTTTTATTTATTTGTTTGATTTTTTTTTTTTTTTTTTTTAATGTCTATTTAGCTTTTGTTCATTGTTATTTTAATTTGAGTAATTCTAGTTCAGTTATGACAACTCTCGGGATAGATTGTACAATCTTTATTAGTGTAAATACTGTAGAATGTGCATAGGTTTGGACTTGGCGGACTAGATCTGCTATGCTGCTTCTGCTGCAGAACAAGTGCACTTGCTTCTGCTAAATGCTCGAATCATAAAATTAAATGGAAACATGCAGCTGCTGCTAGAGAGAGGAAGATGTCCCATAACAGATGTGTTGGGGAGGCGGTGGGCTAAGATGAGGACACGCATAGCGCGCAGACATAACATTCACTTAATACATCCTGTTTATAGGTAACTGGTAATGAGTATGTGAATCTGATTGTCTGGGAACCTTCAACTGAATGAACCAATTAGAAAGCAAGTAGAGTTTCTTTGCTGAACTATCTTAGAAATGTTGCTATGTTAGCTACCTGAAATGAAGTATAGTAAATTTATTTTTTTTCTTTTTATATATAAGGAATATATAAATGAAACATGAAAATTTGCTAATAATTTACTCACCCTCAGGCCATCCAAGATTAGGATGAGTTTGTTTCTTCATTGAAAAGATTTGGAGAAATTTAGCATTACATCACTTGCTCATTAATGGATCCTCTGCAGTGAATGGGTGCCGTCAGAAAGAGTGTTCAAACAGCTGATAAAAACATCACGAAACCTTGTGAAGCGTAAATCTGCATTTCTGTAAAAAACAAATTCATCATTCATCAGGTTTTAACTTCCAACCATTGGTTCCAGGTAAAATATGAGTCTTCTATCCATGTTTCTTTTGAAAAGTCTTATCTGAATCAGGAGAGAAATATGCACAGATCAAGCACTGTTTACAAGCGAAAATAGTGATGGTTGTGTTGATTACTTATTATTATTATTGTGACATTTTCATCAGCTGTTTGAACTCAAATTCTGACGGCACCCATTCACTGTAGAGACAGATTTGGTGAGCAAATCTGTTGTTGGAGATGAAGAAACAAATTAATCTACTAATTCCTCTTGGATGGCCTGATGGTGAGTAAATTTTCAGCAATTTTTTAATTTTTGGATGACTGTTCCCTTGACATTTATTTTATTTCAATGAATATAAAAAATACTTACAAATTATATATTTAGTTGACAATAACAGCATCAAAGAGACATCGAGTTTCCAGGCAGGACAAAATGCAGTGATTGAAATCCCCAAGTCCAATAAAGAGGCAGACACTTTTTCTAAAGCAAATAGTGTTCATGCTGATTTTATAGACTACCGGTGAAGAACTGCATCTGGCAGGACCCAAAATGACGTGTTTAGAGCCTCTTGTTCAATAAGGATTGATCTTTTCTCCATTAAAATCAATGGTACAGGTATCTGCAATAGACAAAGCTCCTCCCCCAGGGAAAGTCTTCAAGGTTAGCTTAAAAAGGTGCAATGACTAACAGGCTAACCAGAGGCTGTTTTGTTTGAATGGAAATCAGTGGAGGCGATACGCTCAATACGCTGAATAAACTGCTCATCATTTAAAATGACAGCCTGGCTTCAAGGCATTTTCATTGTGGAGGGAGCTATATTTGGACTTTACGATGAAAAAAAAACTGTCTCTTTACAAGGGGAGTCATTTCATGACAGGCAATCATTCATTTATGGCACTTCCCACTCATTTCTATGGTTACAGATTGCCATACAAATTTTGAAAGCATTTCAATGAGATCACAGAAATTACACAACGTTCATGATCCAGATTGAGAGTTCTTGACCGTTACACTTTTGTAATTGGGCTTTGTTTCTACTTCCTGCTGATCATCAACCCACAGTTGATTTTGAGACCTCTAGATGAGACCTGATGGACATCATCCTGATGCTTTAATTTCTGCTTGTTCTTCTGAGCAGGTTTTCATTGAAAGAAAACACGGGTTTAATGCAGCGACTGAGCAGAATGAGATGAGAACAATCAGTCTGGATGACTGCTGCGACTCTCAGCAGCTGTACTATCATTTGATGGATTGAGACTCTGAGGCATCAATGTCAGAATGAAAAGACATAATCTGTCAGAGTTAATCATATAAATAATTTATCATTCTGGTGAAGACACTGAGTGATCCGAGGGCCCTCTGCTCAAGAGGGGAGATGATTTAAAGTGGATACAAAGGAGAAAAACAAGGTTTAAAGTGACAATCACAGTTAAACATCCTCCTCTTAATCACTGACTAAGTGTGCATGCACAGGAATATTCTGATATTAATCAGAATTTGGTCATATTTTTATTATGTGAACATCATTTAAAAGTAGTTTTTTTATTATTATTTATATATATAATATAATCATATTAGGCCAGTACACTACATGTTGGTATCATTAAGATATTATAGTGTTTATTAATATCTGAATTCATTCATTTTTTTTCTTTTTTCTTTTTTATTACATTAAGTTAAACTAAAATGAGAAATAAGTTCAATTTCAGTTATGTTTACTTTAATTACTATTTTTTATGATTTTAGTTTTAGTTAACTATAATAACCTTGTTAAAAAAATAAAAAATAATCTGCCAATGGGGTAAGAAAAATAATAAAAGCAAAAACAAGAATATTTTTCACCACATTGGCTCTTGTTTTAAGCAAAACTCACTTAATTTTGGTTCATTTTTCAAAAAACAAGAGTTAATATCTCATACTTTTTCTTGATTTAAGAGTGCTAGATATACTGGGAAACAAGACAACATGCAGAGTAAGAAAATGTATTCAAGTGGCTAGAAATGTGAATATGACTGCAATATTGGGTCATTCAGAATATCCACTATAAATTATATAGAAATGATCGTTTACTGTATATCTGTTCATGTCCAAATAAATGTAATTAGAGATAGAAAGTTACTGAATGGTCTTAGTTTATTTGGATTATAATAATTAAAGGCATACAAGAATATTCCAATAGATACCCTTCAGAATAAAGACTTAACCAGAAAATATTGTTGCTCTTCCTATCACTAACCCATGTCCATTGTCTTTACTGATGGAGCACTGCTGGATTTGTGGGATAGGGCGCACCTGGTGCCAATTGTGCCTCATCGACACTACTATAAATTCTTGTCACCAGCACCTGGTAATATGAACCCAATTTCGAGGCCAGAGGTAGCAGCTAAATCATTACGCCACAACCAAAATGATCACCGCCAGGTCTCACGCCTAGAAATAAATGGTCTGTTCTGCCATTCCCTTTTCCCTTCGAATACACAATGTGTCTTTTGTTATCACAACCTTCACTTCCTAAGATACTCTCTTTATCTTTAGTTTATTCTGGGGAGTAAAAGGAGGGAGGAGTCCTGCTAATGTATTCCTAATCGAACAAGTAAATTTCACAGTGATGTCTTTTGAACTTCATCCCTTTTTAGTATGTACAGCATACGAATCTATCACTGAGTTATGCAACAAAAGGAACTTGATAAAACGTTTTTGCGCTCCCAGTTGTATCAAGAGAGGTGAGGAGAAGAGAGCTGGAGAGAGAAGATGGTGTGAAAAGAGAGGTGAGGATAAGAGGGTGAAGGAGGAGGTGAAGATGAAGAGCTCTTTGAGCTGGCGAAGAGAGAGTGATATAATTATGTGAGATTATATACAAGAGATTTGATTATTCAATATTATTCTGAAGTAATCTAGAAAAAAAAAGCTGTGGCCAGTGAGAAAAGAATGTAATGAAGGAAAGTGAACTGTTTAATAGGAAGCAAACAGCTTTCCAAATGGCTTTTTGGATCCCAGTGCAGCGGTTCATTATTGTGTAGGACAACCTCTCTTAAAGCTCATTTCTACTGAGCAAAAACAGACGTAATTATAACACAGCAGAACTCGGTTCTCATTTACTTTTAACTCAGGAAGTAAACTGTGTTTTTTCCCAAGCGGTTTATTTCAGACCTGACTGCTCTATTAAACTTGCTAGTCGCAGAGATCGTGGTTTACACTGAATGACAATGATTTTGCATGCTGACTTCATTTGGACACTTTCTAAGATTATTCATATTCCACATAGATGACCAAGATATCGTCAGTACAAAATCTGCATACTGGTAACACTTTAGAAAAAGGAACACTTATTCACTATTAACTGCGACTTTTCCCTCAATAAATTCCTAATGTGCTGCTTATTAATAGTTAGTAAGCTAGTTGTTAAGTTTAGGTATTAGGATTAGGGATGTAGAATAAGGTCATGTAGAATAAGGCATTAATATGTGCTTAATTACTACTAATAAAGGGCTAATATTCTAATAATAAGCACGCTGTTAAGTTAAGAGACCCTAAAATAAAGTGTTACCGAAATGTTTTGTTCCTAGAAATAAAACACACTTGTCATTTCCTTTGAAAGATTACAGAAGGCAGCTAAAAGCAAAAGACTGAAGGCAAACCTGAAATATTTCTAGTTCTTCAAAACCAAAGTAACTTATTCTATAATTTAGAAAAAAAAATTGGATATCTTTCAAAAGACTAAATCTCCCTTAATCTTCTTTTGGATAAAAGAAGGGTAAGGACATACTCTAATAAGATTTTCAGTCATGCTGGGCCTCAGATCTACTTTAAGAAGACAGGCAACACAATTAAAGCGAAGTCGTTATTTTCTTAATTAAAATGAAAAATTCATCCTTTTCTTAATTAACATTACCCCAAGCAGAATCAAAATCTTTAGAATCCAATATGAGAAGAGAAAAGAGAAGAGAAGAGAAGAGAAGAGAAGAGAAGAGAAGAGAAGAGAAGAGAAGAGAAGAGAAGAGAAGAGAAGAGAAGAGAAGAGAAGAGAAGAGAAGAGAAGAGAAGGGGAAAATGTTCATCATACAATGTTTTTATTCCTGCATTGATCCAGTTCTATATTCACATAATGTTCCATCTCTGTAATGTAAAACACTCTTGTATGCCATTTACTGTAATCATGTTGGGCTCATTTACAGTACAATAGTTCCATATCCTCTGCCTCGCTTCCTCTGATGCCCACGTCTTTTACCTCTCTGATGGGCCTCTTGTCGAGAGAGAGTTGCTTGGAAAAGTTGTGTCACCCACAGATCTGGTTTCATCTGAAAAACAGAAGAGTGTTAAAAGGTTTCCATCGCTTTAAGATTTAAGCTACAACATACAGAAACTCTGCTGGTTATGCAATGTGATAAATTAGAGCATTCCCACTATAATGCCAGTGTGCAAAGTGGAGTCCACTACATAATTTCACGCAATTATGTGATACCGCAGATCTCACTGTCTGCTGCAAGAGTCTATTGAAAGGTTCCATTATAATCAAAGATTTCTTGCGGTGTGGATGGGTGCTAAACTATGGCCATTGCATATACAATCAATTACCATTGCAATTAAAAGTGGACTCATAAAAGAAAGGAAAGAAAAAGCTCTCAAAAAAAAAAAAAGAAGAAAATGATGCCCCAGGCTGTTATAAAATCATTCTCAATCATTCTACAGAACTGCTCAAGAGAACTTTTTGTTGTTACCATTAGAAGATGAATCACCCAGAAATGGATTTGGAGGGTTTTCCATTTCTCTAGTCAACAGTTTCACATCTAAGCATGATCATTATACAACATTCACAAAAAACATCAGCGGCTAACGGCACAGTTAGCAACTTAACTATGCTGCACTTCTGAAGCAGATGACTAGTTAAGAGCTGCCTTAACTCACAGAGCTACATTTATATATTGACTTCATAAAGGTACGTGGTATAAACTCATCCATCACACATATTCAGCCCGTAGCAATAGCCCTGGGAATCACTCTGATTGTAGCCCCTGTCACTCTTCACCACACTAGAATTAAAATACAAAAACAGGAGATATGAGTTATGGAATATTAATAACCCTCATTTCCAGCACTCTGCTCTTTCAGATGCTAATTACAGATTAGCAACTGAACACAGGGCTTAGATATGACTCAGTGTAATATCACCCTGCCTGGCAGACGAATATAAACTCACCTCTGCTGGGTCTGTTCTGTGTTTTAATCTATATTAGTATTATGAGCTTGATCCATTAGTCATTCTCATATAAACTACTAATCCCTGATGGATTAGCAATAGATAAAAAAATGATTAAAAATGCTTTTGACATAAAGCAAAATGTACATAATGGTTGTGTACGCACAGAATGGTTAGCTAGTTAGAACTGATTGAATTCTGGTTATAAGGTGGCTCAGGATCAGTATAAAACATTTCCTTAAAAAAACATTACCACATAATCAAAGATGGATTTAATAGGGATTAGAAGTGAAGAAGAGTAGAGAAAAATATACCAGAATAAATTGTGTACAGTTGTGTATGGATAACAAAAACACAATAGCATTTGCACCTTCATGGAATGTGGTCAGAATCCATCCAGACCACCTCCGAATGTGAATGAGAGATCCGATCACAATCCAGTTCGTGTGGGTAATGTGATTCTGGGTCTGGATGCTGTCTGTTCTTTAAAATGAAGAAACTTTTTGAAAGTTTGAAGGCTCTCACTGGAGAAAATGAAACATCTGAATGTGTGGGAATTCTCCCTTAAAATGTATCGATTAGTTCATTCTTATTCATACAAGCTGACAACAGCTGACTGTCAGACATCACACAGCTGCTACAAACAAAATCACAGAATCGCAACCTTCTGCTGAGAAGAGGACCGTGTGGGATACAGGGTTAATGGGGCTCAAGTGAGATCATGACAATGGCCTCCACCAGTGTAAAAAAAAAAAAAAAGTCATATAAAAATTTGTGAGATGATGAGTGGATTGTTTTTGTTATGAGAAAGAGTTAATAAAATAAACACAAGGTTATATTTATATATTTTAGGTGCTCTAACTTGACAACCTATTTTTATCACCTTTTTTTCATAATTTCAGTTGTCCTGCAGTGTGACAAATGAACTACTAAATGTAGAAACTGAATTTACAATTAAACAATCTTCTTAAAAGTATCTGAATTTCTTTGCTTTTGTTCTTGACAATGTCATGTGAATGTGTTTTAAACTTCAGCAGTGCATAACAAGCCTTTCCCTAACTTATTTTCTGTTGAACTTAAGTGTTTTTGAGGAACATACTGATGTCCGTGGAGATAGATGCATTACTCAGGTTCACTGCAATATACTGTATGAATAAATTATGCAAATTATTGTTTATTGTTGTACCGTTTGCTTTTATGTATGCTACAGTTGGTGTATTTGCTGTCACTTTGTTATTTATCATGTGGTGATTATTTAGAGCTTATCTTCTTCTTCTTCTTCTAGTTTATCACTGTTATTGTGGTTTGTGCATGCTGATGCACGTTTGCATGTCCACGTTCGGTGGAAGTGTTCACCCACATTGAAAGCATTCGGTGCGTTGTGATGAAATTAGATCCAACACATTTGTTGAATGAAGCAAGACTGATCTAATGATCTAATCTACTTGCTACTTGCTATCTAATCCTACTTGCTTCCAGTGTAAAGTGGATAAAAAGCATCCTTACATTTAAAGTTATTATGTACCCATTTATTACTGTCACATGTTTACCCAGTTTTCTTAGTTCTCCTCGTTAATTAGCTCCTCACCTGTTTCTGTTTCCCCTTTGATTGCGTTGATTATTTAAAGCCTGTGTTCTCCCCTCATTCTTTGTCTGCTATTGTTTGTAACTTGTGTTATGCTACACCGTGTTCCTGGTATTCATCTGTTCCTTTTGTGGATTGTTATTAAAAGACTATTGTTTGGACTTTACTCCTCGTCATGCGCCTCCTTAGCTAACACAACACGTCACAATTACAGGCCACCTCACGGAGCCCCCCGGGATGTTAGGGCCCTAGGCGACTGCCTATATATAACATATGGACCAGGCCTAGTTGGAGATGGCCGGTTCTTCCCCAAGGGTAGATTACTTTATGCAATTCCTTATATCTAACCCAATCCCTACTTCTGGGGATTTAAATCTGTCATGTTGACAATATATACACCAGAATCACTTAATTTGCTATGTACGTACGTGTCTATTTAAACAAATAAACACTTGTATGTATCATTAATGTACCAAATTTGAATTGTGAAGAGGAAATTATAAGTGAATAATGATTTTTTTTATCTTTTCCTCATCTGTCAAATGATGTATGGCCCCTATCCACCACTTTTAGGATATTTTTGTGCTTTTGAAGTATGATAGTTACAATAATCTTCTCTCATCCTTAATTCATTTCCCCTTGTGTTCCACAGATAATAAATATATTATATTTTATATGGCTTTGGGTTTTAAATACCTGAGGCTGAATAAATAGTCGTTTTCATTAAACTAATCTTTTAAAAATGCTCTTGCAAAGCAGCATTGCTTTTTATTCATTCATTTTATTCATTTATTTAGAATTTTAAAAGCTGTTTCCGATATTTAAAATATTTTTTAGGCCTTTTTCCACACTTAAGGTTTATGGAAAATAACTGAGAACTGAAAGAACATTGTGTTGCTTTCATTACACTTTATTTATTTTTAAACAATTATTTAACAGGGAAAAAGAAAAGTGTATGCATGTTAAAAGTGCAGTGTATGTTTTTCACAGCAGTTTTCAAAGAACTTCACTGTTATTCTTGGCTCCTTGCTTATTTTCCCTCATTTTTATGTAACAAAAGTATCTGCAGAATAAAAGGATTCTTTTTCATTATTCATCATTATGCAAACGTTTGGCAGCTATACTGATCAATCAGATTATGGTGGTGGTGGTGGTGGTTGGAGGGGAAAGTGCAAAATTTTGTCTAGGTTCAAAGAGGGGCATGACAACAAAAATTTGAGAACCACTGCACTACACGTCTTTGAACCTGTCACATTGTGAGTTCGGAGACATTTTGCAGATTCAGCTTTCCTGATGTAGCGTTGTGGCTCCGAGCAAGGTTGGATGATAGAGCTGCTATTCTGCATGCAAATGTATAATAACTGACTGTCATACATTATAGTTTGTGGCGGTGAATATACTATGCATCACTGGCTGCTGGTTGATAATAATTCACTGTAAGTTTATGGGTATTTATTTATTGTAAAGGAATGAACTTGAAACATACAGTACTTCTCTCTCCTCATTTACACTCATAAGTCGTCTACTTTGTGTCTTTCTACAACTGTATTTCACTCTGCCCCATTCTACAGTCCGTTTTTCTTAGAGAGATGCATGGCATTGCGAGTTACTGGTGTGAATATTTAATGCTGGCTTGGAGTGGAGAGAGGCCCATAAACAAGCGAACACTGGTTCTGTTCGAGCCGTAACTCTTCTGGCCCGAGCTGTAACCTCCATCTCTAAACACATTCATTCATTTTAAATTACATCTCATTCAGTTCTCCAACTGCCCACAATGCTTGAATGCTGCTCTTTATGATCTCTAGTCCTGAAGTATATGTGTATCACCATGATGACCCTTATGTGGCACATATTTTCTTTCCTACCTATGAAAATGATGTTTACAGTTTTTGTAATTTCCTTGAAGTACACACACAGTGAATATAATCAGTTATGTTATACAACTTTTTACAACATTTCCGGTCTTTGAATACTCTTGGCTGAGCACTGATATACAGTCCGACAGTACTTTTCACTGCTTGTCTGTGTTTGCATAGTTTTTAAAGTATTTTTTACTTGGCACAATTTCTCAGAATGTGGCGCTCATGCGAGAGAAACTGAAAATGCTGCAAAAAGTGGCACGATGGTTAAAAATGTCGATCTAACACATTCACTTGGAAAAACATACAAAAACATACTCTGTGTAAATCAGTGTCCACCTCTCAGCCTGTGTATAGCCTGCTATTGAGATTTTCCTGTGATTCTTTCGAGAAGTTACATCGATAGTGGCAACAAGTGACTGTGTTCATAAATCATTGAATCATTCATTCAGCTGATTTGTTCAAAAACACTGATTCATTCAGGAACTAATGAGTTTTTGAGTGAGTCATTGAATCATTCATTCAACTGAGTCATTCCAGACTGCCTTGTGTTGACCTGCTCTGGGTTTGTTTGGAAATATTGGACAAAATAACTAGTAATATTGCCTCTAAAATATACAGTAAGTCACATAGTGTTCTTGTTCATTGAATTGAGGAGTTTGAAAAGTGGAAGTTCAGCATAAAGGTTATAATATAATGAGTAAACCAAGTTCGGCGTTAAAAATGAATGAGTGTCTGTTATTAAAGACAGATGTCTTTGAATTTGACGTGTCCTTCTTCTTTCATTCTTCTTGTGCTTTAAAAGACCTATGAAGTGTATTTGCAGTTCTCCACAAATGACCTCTATCATGCTGAACACTTTGGATGAATATTTCTCCTGGACATCGCTTCTCCTCGCATCATCAATAATAAATCAAGATCAAATCATAACGTACGTATCAGGTCTGAATAAAACATGAGTCTTAATCCTGAAAGGAAATGGAGCCAGTTTCCAAAGGTATATTGTGACATGAAAATGTATTAGTGAAATGAGCTAGTAAATCAGGTTGGAGAAATCTCTGAGTAAAACATAAAATATGCAAACGCAGGAGTATATTATTAGATCTACGCTAATACATTCATTTAGAGTGCTGCTTAGTGTGTGATGGAATATTGAGATCTGAATCACTCCAATGCTGCAGAGATTTCTTCACACAAACGCTGCGCTCTCGCTTCCATCCACAATCTCTTTACATTCTGTCACTCATGGATTGTGTGAATTGAGTCTTTCTCTTATAGATTGGAGGAAAGTGTGTTTAGTGAAACATAATTTAATAGACAAGCTCAAGATTGCATCTTTCAGTCCCTATCTCTCCCGAAGTTATTTGTCTTGCACTTCATTGTCTTTCTCTCTTTATACATATTTGTTAATCATTATGACAGCCTCGAGCATACAGTTGTCACTGAAGCATGTCAGTGAGTGAGAGAAACCTCTTTTTCAGTGTCATTTATAGCAGGTTGACAGCTCAGTTTGATGATTTTACAGAGTGTGTTTGGTTTAGATCGTGTTTTTTTGTCTCAAGCGGTTTCTTCAACAGTGAGGTTGAATTGTAACAGCTAGGGCTGTTAAAGTTCTCACAGCAGTACTGTTTATCTGTATTCTGGCAGTGAGGTGATCCATTTGCGAACCTGTGAAAGAGTCCAGAGACTCAAAGTCCATAGCTCTCGCTAAATTACTATGTTTAAGTTGTTGTAGCTGCATACCAAGGCCTTGCGATCTGGCTTGTGTCAAATACATATAAACGCACAGGATCTGAAGGTGCTGTTTGTTAAAGTGAGAGTGTAAAGGCCTGAGCAGATACTGTATAAAAACATCTGTTGGTAACTATTTGTTTTTATCACCATAGCATGCTAAAGCTTGACATGAGGTGTTTAGTGTATAAAATACATACGTTTTTACATTTATGCTATCTGGCCATCATTTACATCCAAAAAATTGTTAATGTACATGGAACCAGGACCTAAGTGCCAAAAACACATAAAGCATGTGCATTCAATTATTATTATTATTATTATTATTTTACCAAAACGTGACCCTGGCTGTGAAAACCCAGTTAAAGTATTTTTTTTATTTTTTTGGGGGACTGTTTTCAACATA
Organism: Acrossocheilus fasciatus; assembly: GCA_036784905.1. Classification (NCBI taxonomy): domain Eukaryota; kingdom Metazoa; phylum Chordata; class Actinopteri; order Cypriniformes; family Cyprinidae; genus Acrossocheilus; species Acrossocheilus fasciatus. Next base: position 14,916,953 of record CM071945.1, on the reverse strand, counting down.
AAATCCTCCTTAATAAGGTAAAGAACCCGGTAAACCTGTTATCTTTAATATTGACTGAGTAAGGCCATGTCAAAGATTGAAATCATAGTGAAATTAATGGTTGAAATCAAACTGTGATGCTTGTTATCTCATAATTAGATTTCGAGACCTTAGCCTGGATTTCACAGAGAGGATCACAAATTTCGATAACTGCATTTTGGTAATTGAGTAAAAAACAGAAAACTTGATTTTTACTTTTTTGTTGTACCAGCCAAATGTTTTCCGTTACTTTCATTTTGGTCCATCGCTAATAGAGAGTGTTTGTGTTTCTGCAGTTGCTTCATAAAAGCCTACAATGCAAATATAACCCTATTTAGCACAAACAATTGTGCTCAATACATATATAGTGTGTTCTCAACTGTTTTCTATTCAGTTTCAAACAGACTCAGCAAAATTGTACTTCCAGCTGTGCCTTTGCTACACTCATGCAATGCAGTACTGCTCTGCAATATACTTTTACCTGCATGGAAATAAATATGCACTGTTTATGCTCGCGGTAGAAAACAGGCCTGGGATTTTCCCATGACACCCAAATTATTGTAAAATTTGTCTTTTGATACATTTCTCTGTCATATTTGGTCTAATTTTGGTGAGTACAGATAAAAATAGCAAAGTAAATACAGCCATTGGGTAAAATATAGTTTATAGTTTATATTAATAACTATTTAAACAGGGATTTTGTGGAAATGCTAATGCGTCTCCACATTAAAAAATATTAGTTCATTTTGTATATGAGACAATTATACACCACCTCTCCTCTACATCAGAGTAAACTTCTAGTGACCCAGTTAAACCCAGCCTCTCTCAATCTGACGAGACAGTCACTACCCTAACCTGTCTGGGGCGACAGTGACACATAATCATTCACAGCAAGGTTGTAGCCGATTTCTCCAACATGCTTGTGCATAGACCTGTTTTGATTATGGATGTTGGATATAATATTTATGGTAATTGAATCAGCTCAGAAATGTTAGAAGCAAGAGTGAAAAAGATGGAGCTAAATGAAGTTTCAAACTCTCATTAGCATCAGTGATGTGTCAATAAATACATTTATGAAAGATTTTTCTCTCTCCCTCTCATTGTCTCTCTCTTTCTCTCTTTTATATCAGGAGAAGTGTCTCTTTGGTGCTTTAAGGCTTTAACGGGGATTATGACAATCAACCAGAGCTTTTGAAAGCCCTTTAGAAATAATTACCTCTGTCACACGCTCTTGCTCTCTTTTTCCTTCTTATTTATTGATGTATTAGTGGTGCTATAGAACAAGGGAACAAATATGAGTTCCGGAACACATTCAAAATGTTACAACTTTCTTTTACAGTGCCTCTTAATGACCATTAAAAGCCTCGTAGCCATTACAGAATGAAGCATGCATTCAAACCATCACGCTCTCATAAGAAAACATCACTCTGTTGAGTTGAATCTGTCACTCTGGTACCGTTATTAACTCATTTAGAACATTTCACTCTGGTGCCATTATCATCTCATTTTTGTAGTTTCCCAAAGGGTTTGCTCATCCAAAAAATGTAAATTCTGTCATGATTTACTCACCATCATGGTTTTTTCAAAACCCATGTGACTTTTTGTTTACCAAAATGGAACACAAAATGTTCCTTATGGCTGAGCAAGGCCTTGATAATCTATTATTGAAGCATACAGGTATGGCAAAATACATGACACAAATTTTAGTTCCAGTTCCCTGAGCATTCTTCTGTTAATAGATGAATAGCTCAGTAATGTAAACTTGGCTGTGATGTTGCCACAGTTACATTATTAGATGTCTAATGACACCCCCTTAACACTTACCACTGTGCTCTGCCAAGATCCTCAAAATACTTTCCACAAAGTACTGATATTAATTCACTGAGAGAAAACACATTTTCATATAGATATATACTTTATTAATCCTTAGGAAATTAGATAATCACTAATATACATCATGTGTCATACCATTGGACTTTAGCGTATATTATATATAGAACAGCACACTGCGTATTAACACTTCACATAGAGACTATATAAAAAACATCAGAGTAAATGGTTTGTGTTTAGAGACTAATGACAGTGTTTATGTATTTTTGAATATGAATATTTAAACTGAATTTTGTCTATTTTTACTAATAAATTCAGGGGAAAAAAAGAAGGAAGCATCAACTGAACATTTTAAAAGATGTCAGAGATTCTCACCAAACAGAGTTTACAGATCCGGAGGGTTTCACACTATTCCCACAGCACAGACATACCCCCATGCTGTTTTAGCAAGAACAGCAGCATACCTCTTCATTTGTAAGTTGCTCAATGTGTTTACGTATGTGCAGACATTGCTTTGAGAGCAGATGGATATCAAGGGATGGCTTTAAAGGGATGATTATGCCCAAAAATGAAAATTCTGTCACCATTTACTCGTCTTCATGTTGTTCCAAACCTGTATGAACCTGTATAAGAAATTTATAGAATGTTAGTAACCAAACAGTTGCTGGTAGCCATTGATTTATATAGTATTTTTACATACTGTGGAAGTCAATGGCTACCAGCAACTGAGCGGTTAAACATAAACATCACAAATAAACATTCAGTAAGTACAAACATATGCTTTTGTTCAGGATCAAGCGGTCAGTTTATGAGCATGTAAATATTTAAAGGGATAGTTTACCCAACAATGAAAATTACCCCATGATTTACTCAGCCTCAAGCCATCCTACAGTAGGTGTATAACTTTCTTCTTGGAGTTATATTAATAAATGTCCTGGCTCTTCCAAGCTTTATAATGGCAGTGAATGGGCACTGAGATTTTGAAGTCCAATAAAGTGCATCCATCCATCATAAAAAGTACTGCAAACACAGCTCCAGGGGGTGAATAAAGGCCTTTTGAAGTTAATCGATGCGTTTAAGAAAAATATCCATATTTAAAACTTTAAACCATAATCATAACTTCTGCTAACTGCCATATGTGTGTTCATGAGAGTGGCGTTCCAGTGGATAATGTGGGATACACTGTAAAAAAAAATAAAATAAAATAAAAAAAAGTTGAGCCAACTTAAAATTTTAAGGCAACCAGCTTCAGCAGATTTTTGAGTTTACTCAACTTATTTTTGTGGGAGATTCTCAAATTTTTGTTGTATAAACTTAAAACGACAAGTTGAGAAAAACTGAAAAATCTGCTGAAGCTGGTTGCCTTCAAATTTTAAGTTGGCTCAACCTTTTTTTTACAGTCTATCTATCTATCTATCTATCTATCTATCTATCTATCTATCTATCTATCTATCTATCTATCTATCTATCTATCTATCTATCTATCTATCTATCTATCTATCTATCTATCTGTCTATCTGTCTGTCTGTCTGTCTGTCTATCTATCTATCTATCTATCTATCTATCTATCTATCTATCTATCTATCTATCTATCTATCTGTCTGTCTATCTGTCTATCTATGTATCTGTCTATCTCTCTGTCTGTCTGTCTGTCTGTCTGTCTGTCTGTCTATCTATCTATTATTTTTTTCCGTGTAGATAGATAGATAGATAGATAGATAGCATGAACCACAAGTTTGTGTAAAACCAGATGATCCTGATATCCAGCAAGACACTTCATGCTTTCAAGATAAAGAAGGGTTAAAATGAGAAATATAGTCAACTTTATTTAAATAAATTGTACCACAGAAAAGAAAAATATCACACATTATAACAGACATAAAACAAAACCTAGATAAATGGAAAAAGAGAGAGAAGCTGTTTAAAAATAGAACTCTGATAGGACTATGGGGACCAACACATGTTCATGAATATTAATGAACCTCACACATGTTCCAGCATTCTAAACAGACACAAATCTCTCTCTGTCTTCATTTCCCTTTATCTGTCTCTTTCCCTTCTCCACATTGATAAATGAATTACAGATTGAATTACTGGGCAAGAATCTTTGCTCTATAGCTTGTACGTAATCTTCATACCAAACGTGTGTTTCTTTTAGTTCTGTCATCTCACAGAGAAAGTACAGAGAAAAGAACTGTTTTCAAGGTTTAACGTTTTCTGAACTGAGGTAAATATACTTCACAAAGTAATCACGCCTCTCCCGGTGCTTATTTACGTGTTTCAGTTACACATGCTGAGGTGAGAACTAGAGGTTATGGAGTAAATGAATTAATAATGAGTGGCCCCTCCCCTTTCCCCTCCCCACTGCTTACAATCCTCAGGGATTCCTCCCTCATTAATAATTCATCCCTTGTCAACTCCAATATTCCTGCTCTCAACGATGCGACAGTTCACACTGGGATTACACATGTGGGCCTGTGTGTGTCTATGGATGGTTCTATCACTGTCTACTTATATACACTCCTTTACACTGATGTGTGTGTGTGTGTGTGTGTGTGTGTGTGTGTGTGTGTGTGTGTGTGCGTGTGTGTGTGTGTGCGTGTGCATCTAGATGTGCTTGTTACCTTCCATCCACTCCATCTGAGATAGACCATGCCATTATTTAGGTCATTCTAGGTGTCAAGAAGGTCATTATCTAGGTCATAATGGCTATTTGGAAGGTAACAAATCTTTTTTTCTTTTCTTTTTCATTTCCTGTGTTGTAGACAAACAACTACTGTTGATTGAAATGGACACACACACACACACACACACACACACACACACACATACACACACACACACTTCAAGGCTGTGTCTGTTTTGTGTGCTGGTGCACTGAGGATACACAAAAATGACTAATTTAAATAAGCCAGCGCAAACTGTGTTAAAAGCCAAGTGAGGACCTGTCTCCTCTGGCTCCAGTGACACATAAACAATCATGCAGTCGGTGTGTTTCTGCAGCTGCTGTAGTTGAATTTGGCATTTACAAGATACTCCACTCATTCTGTTTATCTAGCAGCACTGAAGACAAATGCCATTAAACTCTCATTCTCTCTGCATATGATTGACCCGTGTCTCCTCTACGAAAGGACACTGGGTGTTTGAATGGCCGTGCTAATAGATGCAGTGCTGGTGGATCTGATTATCAGGCAATATGTGTTTCTCCTCTACAGTTCTCAAAGGAAGAGCCTTGGAGATTCAGAGTGGCATCTGTAGAAAGCCATACAGATCCTCTTACAGAACTTAACCTTCTGTAAAACTTGCATTAAGGTCTGCCTCAAGGTTTCTTGTACCTTTTGAACTTATTTGCCTTGAGGCAGTCTTTCTGGCTTTCAGTGTTGTTCAGTTCGAGGTAGCTGTCTTGCTAATTGGAAAAAAAAAGGGTGTGAAAACAATTTTCACTCAAAAATTACTAGCAAATTTCACAAATTTAAAAGAAAACGCAACTGACACATTGAATTAAATGTGAAATGTTGAAATAGAAAGACTGACATAATATTTTCTTGTAAAATATACTATATTAATCTTTGATTTATTTACAACTTTAAAAAGTTTTTGTTTTTGTTTTTTACAGCGCTCTTGCCAAGGATGTTCACTTATCGAGGTCTAGAAACTTTTCCAGCCTCATCAGAACAGCAGAATCACAAATAATGTTTGTAGATTAAAATATATTTATTATTTCCAGTCTTTTACATATTATGAATGGGGACTGGAGCTGTCAAACTGCAGAAAAAATATATAAACGAAATTAAAATATCATAAAAATGGTTCATTGGAGGAACCCCATTCTCCTCCTTAGATTTTAGATATGTTACTCCACTCTCATATGTTTGCAATGAATGGGAATTTACTACATTTTCAAAAGCCATTTTGAATCACTTTTATGCTTTTCCGAGGTCAAAAAGTCTTATGTGTGGGCCTTGGAATATTTCCTTATGTGGGGGTCCTTGGGGGCAAAAAGGTTGAGAACCACATTATCTTCAGGAAATACACTGTATTTTAATGTCGTTTTATAATCCTTTCACCAACTAAACTAAGAGACTTAGAGAGAGTTTGAAAACCTTTAAAGAAGTATACAAGGGCTCAACGAGTTCTTTGTAAGGCAGTGGTGCTATATAGTACCTTAACCACCCCAAAGAATCAAGGAAGAACCATAATGGGCTTGATGGGATCTTGATTACAGTAGCAGTGCTATAGCACCTCAACCAATCAAATGAACCGCTGAAGAACCAGTTGTGTGTGTGTGTGTGTGTGTGTGTGTGTGTGCGTGTGTGTGTGTGTGTGTGTGTGTTTCAAGTCTTCTGAAGCCATTCAATAGAAAAAAATATCTTTGTGTTGGTTTTTGTATTTTTTTTTTTGTTGTTGTTGTTGTTGGTGGGTTTCTTTTCTTTTCTTTTTTGGACCCCACTGATTTTTATTGTATGGACCAAAAATTCTACAAAATTCATGATTTTCTTTTATCTGTGGAACACAAAAGAAATTATTTTGAGAAGTTTTGTTGTTGTTGTTGTTATCTATGGTAACCAAAACTGTTTGGTTACTAACATTCTTCAATATTTCTTCTGTTATGCTATAAAGAAATTCAATCAAGTTTGGAGCGAAGTGAAGGTAAGTGAGTAAGTGATGATCAAATTCTCATTATTGGGTGAACGATCTTCACGTCGTTACTCACTGAAAATTTTCCTTGCTTAGTCTCTAATCAGATATGCCCAATACCCTCTAAAAATGTCTTAAAAAGAGAATCTAGTGTACTGTTATTATGAGGGAATTTTCCCTTTTGATTTTTCACAGATGTTTTACCCATATTTTGAATTACGCTTTGTATTGTGTTGTGATATAGAGTTGAAGAAAATGTCCTGATATATATATATATATATATATATATATATATATATATATATATATATATATACTTTCTTGCAGTGCTTTCTTGTTTTTCTTGTTCTTGCAATCGTCTTTGAAAAACATGTAAATGTAAAGTCAAGTCTAAAAGGGTGTTTGCTGACATGACAGACTATGGCAGATGCTGTGTTTGGCATGATCATTTACATGACAAAAGGTTTGAAGCACATGGGTTTTTAATGTCATTTTTATCACTTACTGGGCTTACTGAGTTCATGCTGATATTTTATGTCAGAGCTTTTATGAGTAATCATGTTTCCCTGAGGGTTTGCCTCTAATTTTCCACCCTCTGCTCTATTGATTCTCAATTAAAAAACAACTATCGCCTGAAAACAAGATCATGTCAGAACATTTCACCATTCTCATAGATCAGCTCTCATCATATAAAGCCTAAGGAGTGGTTATGAGATTCTTTTCAGTTGAAACCATTCTTTTTCTGGTGTAATCAGCTACAAGGTGCACTTATTTTAATGTTTACAGCATTCCATATTAGAGCTGTTTAAGTATCATAACTTACTTTCTTCTGACAGGGTCCTTTTAACAGTATAGTTCGCCCCAAAAATTTAATTTTGCTGAACATGTAGCTTTATTTAACCTAAAGCCATCACTTCTGGCCAAAATCCATAATAACACTTGCACTAGTTAAAAAGTCCACCTCTTATTGTTCTCTCAGATCAAAATCCACCAACAGTTTTGTTTAGAACTGAGTGTTTACCCTTTTAAACGGTACCTGATCGGTGCATATTTCTCTCCTGATTCAAATAAGTCGATTTTTTCAATGGAGAAAGAAATAGTATGCATATAGGACTTATATTTTAGCTGGAAGCAACCATTTGAAGTTAAAAACATCTAAATGATTCTCATTCTGACGGCACCCATTCACTGCAGAGGATCCATTGGTGATATATTGCTAAAAAGTGTCATAATGCTAAAAAATCTGTTCTGCTGAAGAAACAAGCTCATCTACATCTCGGATGGACTGAGGGTGAGTACATTTTTAGCAATTGTGAAATATTCCTTTAATAGTCTTTTTCTGTCTCTAAACCAGTTGAAACAGAAGGTAAATGAAAAGAATAAAATGGCAATAATTTTAGCTGGAAATAACATTTTCGCATTTTCAAGTTTAAGTTTACTTGTGCATTACCATTATTTTTGTGCAAATGGTTGTTCTATTTTATAGTTGTGCTGCTAATGTATTTAAATAATCTAATTTAAGATGCATTTGGCAAAGCACATATTCATCTTACCATCAATATCAAACAAACAACAAAATCAAAAAACCCTTTAAAAACCATGTTCGTCAGTAATTTCTCAGCTTGATATTAACATTGCATGTCCTTCACCTATGAGATCTGGCCTTGACCAATCAGATGCCAGCTCAGTCAATGAGATCCAGCATGCCCCCCACACGCAGGTCTTCATTCTTTCTGACAGCACTGGAGCAGCTCAGGGCCTCAGCAGTCATTATGTCTTAAACTCACAGGGGTGTAGACACACTCCTCCTGTCCCACAACCAGTTGATGAAGCTTTTTAGCAATCTAGCAAGTCCGATCCAGGTCCAGCGGTGAAGATCTACCCTTCATTCACACCTGACAGATTAGACTGTCACATTCTACCTCTCTCTATTGGATGAATAAATGGAAAGGATGTGATTTCTCCTAATGGAGAAAGCATGTTCTCTCTCTCATGCAGGCCTCACATCACTGTCCATAGAGGACAACCTCTCAAAATGGAGAAACTTTTCTGCCCCAGAGAGAGCACCAAATAGTGAGAGAAAGGGTTCTTCTCGCCTCTCCTTCCTCTGTTTTCTCTGCTTAAATTCTTTGAACATGGCACTTAACATATAGTGCACGGTAATTGCTCTAAAATCTCATTGGTCTTTCTATCCCATATGAAATATGGTGGAGATGAGCACAATGGTTCTGGAAGTGCTTGGACTGATTAATATTTTATGATTTTTCTCTCTTGATTTGTGAATAAGTGAACAGAAGAGCTTCAGCAATGAGAGAAAAGCTCAGCCCAGGCGAGATCCAATCTGCCATCTAACATATTCAAGGTCATTAGTTACCCAGAGACCTGAAGTCATTAAAACTGGTCAACATTTGTAGATCTGATAACTCTTTCTTATTTCTAAATAATAATAAAAAAAAAAAAAAAAAAAAAAAAAAAAAAAATTCTTTATTTTTCAATTCAATTTATTTTTTTGTTTTTTATTTATTTGATTAAAAAAATTCAATAAAAGCTGTAATATTGTGAAATGTTATTATAATAATTAAAAATAACTGTTTTGGAATGTAATTTTATTTCTGTGATGGAAAAGATGAATTTTCAGCATCATTACTCCCGTTTTCAGTGTCACATGATCCTTCAGAAATCATTCAAATATGCTGATTTGATACTTCAAAAAATGTATTATTATTATCAGTTTTGAAAGCAGTTGTGCTACTTATGATTTGGGGGAACTCATTTATTTGATCATATTATTTAAAAGTTTAAAACATGTATTTATTTATTTATTTTTGATACATTTCACTTATTAATTCATTTAAAATCAATTTTAATAACAGATGATTTTAAAATCATATTTTATATTCATATCTTTAATATTTAATAAATTGCTAAATTTAGAGCTACAGCTAAGATGCAAAAGTTTTGTTTATTGTTATTTTATGTTAGCTTTTGCGTTGACCAATGTTAATGTTAATTTGTCAAATTAAGATGAATAATTACTGCTCATTGTACGTTCATGTTAACTTTTGCATTACCTAATATTACTGTTTGTTAATGTTTACCTTGTTGTAAAGTGTTACCATAGATTTAACCCAATGATATTGATGTAAACTATAATGTAATATATGCAATCCAACACATTTCTGAGTGCAATATGATATATCATTAAAAAAAATGTAGGACAAAACTGGGAAATGCTTGGATTGTGAAAAGTGGGTGTTACAAGAGGTTGAAAAAGTAAGAGGCATTCATGACATCAAGCCAAAATGGAAAGTCATTTCAGAGGCAAAGGTATTTCATTTTGATAAAAGATTTTTGACAGATTACATTTGTTCTTATTTGGAGTAACATGCACTTATTAATCGTGCACAATGAGATTGGAACATGCATTAAGAAAGTAAATAGGGCCAATTCTGATTTCAGTTGACTTGAATGTTAATAATATCCTTGAATTCGTGTGTTGTTGTAATGCATCTCCTTCATCCTGCAACATTATAGAACCATTTTTCAGGATGGTAATCACAGTGCCATGCACAGTTATAGAAAGCTTAAATTATTGTTGAGAAATAAAAGCTTTAATAATGCCCTGCAGTCATTGTCAGACTGTGCACTTTGATGTAGTTTACTTTCAGAGAATTATGAATATTTCAGAGCTTTTGATTTCACAGGCACAAAATGTTAATGTCAAAGTTCTAGTCCCACACTTTATTTAGGATAAATCTCTCTGTTCCTGCATCAGTTTATAGTTAATACATCGAAGCCCAACAAAACCCATCTGAATGCCAAGTTGAATGCACATCTTTTAATATGTGTATGTGTTCATTTTTAAAGCAAAGCATTAAAGAGAAATCAAGTTTTTATTTGTGCTGAGAATATTGCTTCATTCTCCTCAACAACTGACATCTGGGAGAAAAGCACCTCTGGCTATCCATAAATGTATAAAAGTAATACTATTTAAGAATTCAAGAACACTAATTATGGAAATTAGATTGTGTTCTTTTTCATAGTGCAGAGTCATGCTCATAGTGTAGGAACTGAAGATAAATCTCCTTTTTGCACTGTTACGGATGCATTCAGAGCTGAAACATGTCATTAATGCATTAAAAATAAATGAACATGAGACGATTTATGGACCTTAACAGATTGTTGTTGAGATGGTGTGAGTGCCACAATCATTCTGTTGTAAACTTAATCACCGTGGGCTATTTTCTCAATGATTTTGGTATTTTAACAGTCTATATATATGTGTGTGTGTGTGTGTGTGTGTGTGTGTGTGTGTGTGTGTGTGTGTGTGTGTGATTGTGCGATTGTCTTTGTGAGGACCAATTTGAGTTTTAGACCATCGGAGTGAGGACAAAGTGAGTAAAGTGAGAGCCTGTTTGAGGGTCAAGACTTGGTTTTAGAGATCTGGTTATAATTGGGTGAAATTTAGGTTTAGGGAAAGTGTTTGGGTGAGGCACTTAGTTCTGATGGGTTAGGGTATGAGCAAGAGATTGCATTGTGTCAATGAATGTCCTCACAAAGGTGTGTGTGTGTGTGTGTGTGTGTGTGCGCGTGCGTGCGTGCATGCGTGCGTGTGTGTGTGTGTGTGCACGTGTGTGTGTGCGTTAGAAAGAAATTATGCTGATACTTGTCCCCATTCAAAAGTGGAATGGGTCTTCATGGGCCACTGTTCCATTGTAGTCATGACATTATGATTGAAGGTGAGTTCTTTTGTGAATATAATAATAATGAGCTGCATTTCAAAGACTGTGACTTGGTCAGAAGAAACCCACTGCTTTTTCCTACATAACTAGCCCTGCATAATTTGACTAAACAGCATATAGGTCTAGACTAATTTACATTGCAACTTTTTTCTGAGCCAAGTTCTGCCCACTTAGACAGAAAAAGTGCCCTGTAAATGAACATGTGGAACTTAAGTGTTGTTTATTGTAGGGGTTTTCAAAATTTACTGTCTTTAGGATTTCCTGAGCACTTTGTATTAATTTTTAAATTGTGATAATATTTCACAGTATTGCATTTATGAGTGATCAAAAATAAATAAATAAATAAATAAAAATAAAGACAGCCTTGGTGAACATAAGAGATTCCTTTCAAAAACATTTTAAAAATCTTACATAAAACAATCTTACAAAAATATGAAACTGACTGAAAGACTGTGTTGGTGCATAGGCGTGCTATCTGGAGCACCTGACATCTCTGACTCTGCATTGCTCGGCTCACTAGTGCTGCTGAAGCTAGCGGTGGACTCACCCGGAGACAGCTGAGCATCAGCAAAGCACTCTGGGGTGGAATGGTTTGCTCACTTTGCTGAGTTTTGTTGAACTCTCAGCTCAGCAGGCTGGCAGAACCTCAGTCAAAGATTATTGGTAGACTCTTCTCTCTTCTCCTTCTCTTCTTGAGCTTGTATTTATTTCAGGGCTTCAGAGAAGGTTTAACTCTGACCCACATTTCACCATTACTGCACTGATCTCTTCGCCAAGACACCAGGGATTAAATTAAATACGACTAAATTACTCACACAAGCACATACTGCCTGGGTACAGGGAATAGAGCCAACACTGAGCTGAAGATGCTGCACGCGCTCCTCGCCGCTGCCTTGTGCCCGATACAAGACATTTAGTGCCTCAATGAACAAGTAGAGCACCTTGTCCAATTTAAAGGACATATGAATTATATGTTATATAGCACACAATTTCTTAGCCTTGCTCTCATGCCCTCACTCCCACTGGTATTAGTCTATGCACTTATGAAAGTATGAGGCAGAAAAGCAGGACAGAACTGAGACAGAATGAGCTCCACTGTATTGGTGTCATTATATTTTGATGCTCACTGGTTGGAGATCTTTTTGTTTTATTGGTTAAAGACTAAAGACTCGTTGGCTGCAGGTTTTTATTTTGTAAAAACCCACTGGCTAAGGTTTTTGTTTTGTGAAACTTCCTTTTATGAAGGTTTTTGTTTTGTGAAACTTCATTTTTTGAAGGTTTTTGTTTTGTGAAACAAGTCTCGCTGGCTGAAGGTTCTTGTTTCGTAAAACCTCACTGGCTGAAGGTTTTTGTTTTGTGAAACAAGACTTACTGGCTGAAGGTTTTTGTTTTGTAAATACTAAAGCAAAGAATTAAAGCTTAAATATGTTTTTTTCAAAGAAGAGAAAATACAGTTCTGGTTTATTCTAGTTAAACTCTAGTTTAGGTCCTACAATACTAAACTACATTAGATATTTTGTAATGCTTGCTAAATTGGATTCCAAAGATGCTGTAAATGGTCTCTTGATCCCTGAAACAGGTTCAGATTGTCATAACTGCCAGTTATGTGCTGCCCTCTGCTGGTCATCACTGAATGCACTGTGTGCCTGCTTGTTTATGTTGTACATTCATTTCCATATTCATGGAGATAGGGGAAAGTGGGGGAAACGCCCCCACTAACGGACTGTGTGTTTTTTTCTCTCTCTCTGTGAAACAAAAATGAAATGTGCCCAGAACTGAATAGTGACAATGACATAAATTATAAACCAAGTAAATGTCCAGAGTCTTCATGTTATTAGATTTTTAACAAAAATTACATTTGTAGCAAGGGGCGTTTTGCCCCACAGGTGGAGTAAAATGCCCCCAGTCTGAAAAAGTAATTTGCTTTATACATTTACAGCTAAATCAGAATACAGGCAGTTTTAGCTTAAAATTAAAAATGATGTAATCAATAATTATGAATGACAAAATTATAGTAGCATATTTGAAAAATATTGTTAGCTGATGCTAACTGGCTAGTTAACTAGCTACCTGATGCTAACTTAAGGTAATATATAAATATAGCCTAAAGGCCAAATATTTTTATTCAACCAACTAGTTAGAATACATTTGTTGTAAAAACAAAGGATTTGATGTTCAGTAACTAATTAAGGGATGCCTACTGGGGGCGATTTACCCCAAAGACTAGGTTTGGGAAAAAAAATCATAAATTATCATTCTGAAAATAGAATTATATTTTTAAATAACACATAGGCTTACTCCCTATCTACAGGCCAAAACAACAAGCTTTAAAACACTTTTTTCTTACTGCTGAAAATTAGATCACTTACTGTGAAATCTGTTTTCTCTCAGGTATCACCAGTGTAAGGTTTGTGGTGAATACTTCTACATCACTCCTGTCAACATTGACTTTTTCTGGTTATTTTGGGGAAAACAGTAGGAGGGCATGTATTACAGTGATTATTGCTTATTTCATACATTTAAATAAATAATTTATTCATCGGTGTGTCTTCCTACATATGAAGTAGTGCAGCTTGCATGATTTCCATACAATTAAATTAAATAGTGGGCATGGCTGTCAAGCAATGTTTAAGACAATTAATACATTTTCAGTGAAGAACAACATGCATTTCAGTGTGTTCTTCACACAAAGCTCTCATATGGCTTCAGACAAAACACAGGCCTATCGGATATATAGACAAATCCTTTTCAGAGCTCTTCATCCTCTTAATTCTTTGCATGTAAGTGAACAGTGTGAACAATATCAGCTGCAAAAATATACATAAATGTACATTAGTAGCAAGTGCCTGTGTTTAGAGTGAGTGTGTCTGTCTGGATGTCTGTATGAAATGCCTGTGAGCTTCTATTTTCACTTCATGCTGCAAAGTGTGAATCAAAGGGAAGTCAAAGCTACAGACATCTCTCACATCATATACATATACTTGCGCATTTTCTCTCTCACACACACATCGTGACTCACCTCCACTGAAACAGAGACACTGTAGAAAGGTAACATTCATCATCAGTCTATCCAAAGGAGGTCAAGTGGCACTGATGGAGCTTTGAAGACACACACCTACACAATGAGTGCACTTCAGTCTGCAACACTAGATAGGACTGATTATAATGTTTATTTGTGTGTGTGTACCAACCTTTGTCTTTGCTTGGAAATGTATTATTTAAAGTCAATCCACAAATAATAATTAGAGAAATTGTACTTTGATATCTGATAACAAATTTATAAGGTTTATGCAAATGTCAAGATTGCACAGTAGGATGTGATTCAGTCTGTAATTTCAAGCATCATGTTCTTATGTAGAGGGTGTGTTTCAGATTGAGGTTTGGCCCTCTTAGTTTAGCACTGGGATGATGTAACACGGGATGTTTTTCTTGTTCGAGTGTCGAGAGCGTGTAGTTGTACTATAAGCCACTCTTGGACTCTGTAACTGTTAAAAAATGAATTTGCTTGTGTTGTAACTCAATAAATTATTTCTAGACCTTTAGAAACATGCTCAGCTGAGGCACTAAACAAGTGGTTCTCAACTTTTTGTCCGAGGTGATATTTATGTATTTTTAATTTATAATTAGCAAGTTCTCAGCTAGTTCTACCCCATAAAATATTAAGACATTACTTAACATTACTACAAATTTTACATGCATTAAATGTCCATTAATTTGACTTTTTTTTTCTTTTTTCTTTTCATTTTTCAGTCTAAAAATCTAAATGCCCATTCAAACCTTGGTTGTTAAAAAATGACAGTTGCATTCAACAAAAATTGCAAAAAGAAAAATGTAATTGTTTAAGCTATTAAATTATTACTATTTACATAAATGAGCAGGATGAAAATAAAGCGTGTCAAAGTCTGGATTTGATCTATTTTAATCTTTCGATATTTTGATGCAAAAAAAATAGGAAGGAGTGATACTGAAACTCTAGAAATGGATGAAAACAATATTTCACCTGAAAAAAACAAAAAAACAAATAATAATAATTTTGAAGAAGGAACAGCATATGGAAAATATTCAGTTACTTTGGAGGTTGATGTTGGCATAAGGCCTATTTAAATTTGAATAAATATGAATTAAATTTTTAATAAAATAATTCTAAATGAATTCAATTTGTGTAATAGAAAAAAAAACTGATAAAAGAAATAGGATTTCCATGTATTAAAAAAAGTATTTAAATAGAATTTATTCAAATGAAAATGAAATGATAATAGGAATGACTTATTTTGAGTTGCGCAGTGGCTGTGAATACATCATATCTGTGTAACTGTGTGTGTGGCATCAGCTGGTGTGGAATAGCGATGTCATGACAGCCAAGTAATATGGGAGAGAGAGGGGGAAAAAACAGCTTCACACAGAGAGAAAGAGAGACAGATAGGGACACAGTGTGAGAGTGAAAACAAAGGGCTAAAGATCCTGAGTGGAATCTATTAGTGTAAAAGCTCTGAGGATGACAGACAAATGGCCTGGTTAGTCGATACTGGCAGCAGCAGTGTCTCCTGTCTGTTTTTATTTCTTTTCAAACTGAGATCACGACTAGAAGGGCGACTCATTTGTTTTATTGAAAATCTCTCTGTCTTTCTTTCTCACATATCTCTATCTCAGAGGGAAATGAAAAACAAACCAAACAATAGTAACAGAACACAGGCGGCTTTAAAGACAAACAAATGAAAGTAAAATGAGTGAAAAGACATGTACATGAGTGTTCATCAACACACACACACACACACGCACGCACACACACACACACACACACACACACACACACATAATTCTGTTACTGAGGGAAGTGCTTTGCAAATATTCTCATTACAGATGGCCTAAAACCATTATGACATTCAACAGCATCCAAATAGCTTATAGAAAAGCATTGAATGATGATTTGAAATCTTGTTCATTAGGCTACACACATACGGAGGGCAGGGTGCAGTGGGGAATTAGGCACATAAACACATCTCATTTGCATACATAAATGCATCTTTTTATCCATTTCACTGCGTCTCAATTGAACCGCAATTCAAAACAATTTCATGCATGAGAAGAATAGCGCGGTGACCACACGAGCCAGACAAGCTTACACACAAACCACAAGCACTCATTCAGACCAACTTAAATAATATTAAAACACTTTCCCAACCTTCCGTAAATGTGTCTCGTCAAACAAAAAGCCAAAACAGTGATGAATCTCAATACAAACTCACAACGTTTAAAACAACAACAAAACATTAGACCTAGCACAATATTGACATGAATGAAAATGAGGCTGTGATAGAAATACAGTGCTTTTATTAATTTTCACTAATTATTCAGCTAAAGAAATGTCTTTCAAAACTCCATAAAACCGTTTTTTAAAACAGTTGTTGAGTTGTGAAAGTTACTAAGACCTTAATACAGTGCTAGTTACTCAAAAAATGTAAGCTAGTGCCGATCCTACACTTCTGGGGGCCCTACGCAAAACTGTGTCGGCGGGTGGAGGAGTTAGGTGAGTGGGGTATGAGTGGTTCTGAACGAATGAATGAAACGCATTTGGCCGTGTTTCACTGTCTCGAATCGCGCTCGCGGAAAGTGCTTGAGAAACACTGTCTCTTCCGCGTCGCGGTACGCTTTCAACTCGTTGTCTCGAGCAAAACTGTACGACATTCATCACGTTACATGGTTTGACTGATGTTTACGTAAAGAGGGCGACGACGCACCGCATTAAAAGAAATTAGCACGTTTTCATAACCGCTGGCCAAATTCAAAGACTAAACTAAAATTAAATAATCTTTGAGAGCAAGGGGGCCCCCTGGTGTTTCGGGGGCCCTACGCAGCTTGCATATTTTGTGTATAGGGAGGATCGGTGTATTTACAGTACTCATTAGGCTACTAGTTGCTCCTTTCAAAAGTAATATTATTACTTTACTTATTAATTTCTGGCAATAGTATTAGGCTACATTTCTTTCACGCCCCACATAAATTGCATATATCTTCCCCAAAAAATTCTTCTAAAATGTTACTAACAATATATTTCTGCCTCATAATTTGACCAAAATCCACACTGGATCACAGACAGAAGTTATTACAAACACTCGTGATTAATAATAAAGTATAAATAAAAGTGTTGTATTATCATTAATTGTCATGTGTAGCTTGAAGCTAATTGTAGCTAGGTTATAATTTCTCTGTTATACCCATATACGATTATATTCCATTATGTATTTTATCAAAAGAAATCATATAATTTCATAAGAAAATGTTTATCTAAAAAGATTTTATACAATTTATATCAGGATCAAAGGGATGTGGATGGGCAAGCCATACAAGGCCAAAGTAATGTCACAACCTCCATAATACCACAACACATCAGTGTTCAGATCATCTTTTCTCCTGACAAAATCAATGTAGGCCTAATGGGAAAATTTCCATCTGCTGAATGTAAGCTTTTTCATATTCCATATGCCTGCTGCACTGGTGACTTGCTTGTGCAAGTTGCGACTAGTAACTAGCTGTTTTATGAACAGTATATGAATATTCCGGGGTTAAATTAATTTCCTGCCAGTCACTCTTTCCAAAAGGCAGATTGAAGCTGCTTTTCATATCAATGTCATTTGATGTGTTTTTCTGTTTGTGTCCATGAGAGGGCGCCAGAGATGAGGTTAGGAGGAGCTCATTAACACTCACTGAAATTCAAATAAAGGCGCATTTATTAGCTCACCTTTGCCATGACTCATCATTACTAATAGCTAGACAGTATTTAGAAACACATCCGGTTGCATTAGAGGGTAATACGTATCGAGACTGAGAAATATGTAATATATATATATATATTACATTTGATAATTTCATGAATATTTCGTTTTTGTAAAAAGTAAGCATGTTTTAAATTTTTATCCTTCCATTAATATTTTGTGAATGTCTGAAGAACATTTACCCTCACGAAGAAGGAATGTGTCCATATATATCAATGCAAATTAAAATCAAGTGTACCGTAAATAAAGAGACACTGACATTTGAACTGTAATGTGCTCAAATCACTACAATAAACTGCATGTAAAACAAACAACCGTAGACAAAGACACTGAACCGACGTTTACTTAGCCCCTCCTCTTTCATCTTAACATCCAATCCGAACGGATCATTCTGGCTAGTGGTCTCCGCCTATTGGTTGAACGATCTGTCAGTGGCAGCGGTCCATATTTTCGGCCGGGACAGTAGCACGGCCAGCAGCAGCGAAAGTGACAAATAACTCAGTAAACTGGGATAAATCTGACCGCGAGGACTGATGAGCGAACAAAAACACATATGAAGGTAATAAAATGAATACTTCATGGAATTATGACTTCTTTTTGGAAATGATAGAGGGCGTGAATGTGATCTGGAGAGCGTGCTGGAGTGAAAGAGTGAATCTCAGATCCCAGGATAGATTTCCAGTACATTATCTCGCTATTGTTATGACATGTGCACATCGTTTTAAATATGATAAACATTGATTTCTTAGCCACACAGTATTCTTTCATACTCATGCACAATTAATGCAGCCTTACTAGACTTGTTTTTATGGATTTAGATACAACTAGATAATTAGTTGTATGATCTTTATAGTGTGTCCACTAAATGCTATATAACACAATGTTACAAACAGACTTTTGTACCTGTTTCTGTTTCTGACACCTGATCGTAGGTTCTTCACATATTTGAGAAGTGCACTGATTGCCTGTTTAGCAGTATGTGAAATGTTCCATATGTTCAGGGTGATTTTTTTTTTAAACACTGAAAGGAAAGCTTTGTGTCCAACAGGAAACCTGATATCTGCAGAAGTGCTTTTTGCTGAACAGTGCTTGAGTTTATAGCTTTTATTGCTAATCACGCAGCTTATAAAAGATTAACCATGCACTGATTCTTAAAACATGGGACAAATCTTCACCTGCCATTAGATCCTAAAACAGCAACATTTTCACTTGAAAAATGAACAAGAGATGGTATATTTGTATTAAGTGATTATTTCTTTTGTTTTCTATTTATTTTATAAAAAATATGACATTACTGTACCTGTGTCCTCAGATCATGTGTGAATTAAAATATATATTAACTTTATGCTTGTGTGTGTACTTTTAGTCAACATCAGATATTTATGAAAAAATGAATATATAAACTTGCACATACAGTAAATAATATCTGTACAAAGTACCAATCCTCATCCTCTTCCCATTTTATGGTAAAAATATTTGACACATTGTTTTTGTGATAGTGTTTATCCTTGATCCTTAACTTTATACTGTTTTTGTTTTGTAGTATTTTTTGTGCCAGTGATTAAGAATCTGCATACACTTTTATGTTCATAATGTATTTGGACACGTTAAAATGTTTATCTGAATTTAATCACTCAGTTGATGTGTTTATTTGAATTAAGCAAGCAGTGATTTTTAAAGAGCAGACAAGTGAGTGTTTGTCAGTGGGTGAAGAGCAAAAATGTAGTCTAGCCTGTATGCAGTGAAATGCTCTGTTTTGACTGACATGTCAGAATCAGTCACTTGAGAACTGGGTTGAAGACATTCTCTCGGTTCAAGATGTAATCACACCAAAGAAGAGCTTGCTTCGCTTTGCAGATTTTCCTCTAGGTCTAATGTATCCAGTTAATGGCCGGTTTTCCTTCAGTATGAGAATGTGGCCCATATAACGTCGTCAACGATTGAGGATTTTGGTCTTCAGTAGCTGTAAGTAAAGCAGTGCTTTTAACAACAAACATTGCGGGCAAATGAGAAAGTGCTGGAATAATCTTTTTAGCAATAATGTCAGCAGAAGTCTGAAGTCATGGTTTGTCACCTTGGTAACCACTGGGTGGTTTGTTCTATACAAATTTACTTCAGAACCGCAAATCTGCAGCAATGAGGAAGCTATGCTCAGTAAAAAACATGGCACTTCAGTCCATCTTGACTCTTTACCCTGGGGAAAGGGTTGAGTTTAGAGTTTAGGATACAGTATATGGACCTCATTTGAGCTGAGTTAATGGGTTTAGTTTACTATAACGTGCCAAATCACTGCATTCTGCTTTTATGCAAGTGTTATACAATAGCTCCCATTGTGAAATCATTCTGCATGGTTATATTGTGTTGTCTATGATCTGAATACTGCTTCAGAATCTTGAATTTGCAAGTCGTTAATAAGATGTGTCAGTGAAAGAGAGAAGCAGATGCTGGATCAGCTGTTAATATAGTCGAGGTGAATTAGTATGCATTACAGTCTCGTCTGGAGTCTCTTTCTGTTAATATTTGATTATTATGTGTGTGTGGGGTGTGAATTCCTGGAATTCCTTTCGGTCTGTGTAATCCATATAGTGTTTCTTTTTTTCCCGCTCTCACACTCTCTGTGGCTGTGTGGAGATTGTGTTTTGTTGCCAGATAATGGTTTTATTGGGCTTGTACAGGTTTAATGTGGGGTTACAGCATCAGAGCGGTGCCGTGAACCACACACCCATCTGACAGTCCTGCTCTCTCATTACTGCTAATGATTCATTAAGCAAGCTGACATTATGCTGTGGTCTGATGTTTCTTTTAAGGATTGCCCTCAGCAGCTGTGGGTTAAGTCTGAGGTTTAGTGAGTTTTCAGTGAGATGAGGGAGGAGAAAAGGTCTGTTCTTACATAAGCAGATGCTTTAAAGGAAGTAAAATAATAGGCTAATTGTCATTATTTACTCATAATCATGTCATTCCGAAACTGGACTACTAGACTATAGTTTTTTTCTTCTGTGGAACACAAAAGGAGGAATTTTAAAGATGGGATATAGTCTTCTTTTCTCCTTGCATTTATAAGAGTGCATTTATAAGTTTTCAAGCATTCATAAAGTAAAATCACAGGTAATGAAAATGGTCCATCTTTCCAGTAGTTTACATAACTGGTCCAAATGATTAGTTTACAAATTAGTCTGATCTTTTTTTTTTTTTTTTTGAAAATAAAGCCTAAAGTAAGTATAAAGTATTGTCACTCTGTACCTCACATATAGCTTTAATATGACATATGCATTGAACACTTTGATGACACTTTTGCTGTAGTTAATGTGTCATTTATGAAACGTTTAAGGTGCTATCACATTAAAGGCTATTGTCCATTGTCAATAGTGTAGAAATGCATGAAGGACAGCTCACACAGAAGTCACTTTCAAACAAAAAAATGTTCTTTTTAGTCAGCGTAATGCAACCAAGTTGAACCCATTCCGAACTTAAAGCAGGGGAATTTTACTTGAAATTTCTATTGATGTGAATGGATTTCAAACTTGAAATTTTGCTGAGGAATGATAAATGTGACCACGTTTATTGCATGGAAAAGAACAACAAGAAAATATATGTATCTGAATGTTGTAGTGATACAAAAGGTTTATTGGCTTCAAAAATCTTGGTGTGCATTTGGTTTTGGGAGCAACAATGGTAACAGAACCAGTAACTCTTTCTCTATAATCTCTCTCTCTTTTACACTGTCTCACACTCTCATAGCCTTATTACTCTCTTTATTATATAAAGTAGTGGAACATTATACTGTTAAATAGCCTTGTTTCTCACTGCAGCTGTTACTGGTTTCACATCATCAAGATCGGTGTAATTAATGTGTAACTGAATCAACGTCAGTCTGTGGCTCATCGTTGTTGTGTGCCAATTTTTTTTTTCAGATTTCGTTAACTCAGCGGCCTAAATGATTTGTTCACATATCAGACTGATTTAGTTCTCATAAATATAGTAATGGCTTAAATTTCCATCTGCATTCGTTCTCTCAGGTCTTGGCTGCTGTAATGAAGATTCAATGACATGTCCTCTCTCCTTTGATTGCTATGTGTAGTTTAAAGTTATGTTTCCTTTTTCTGGAATGCAGTTCTTGGTCAAATGTGGTATTTGTGTAATTGTTATTTACAGCCTGGTGTAGGAGGTTTCTTAGACAGATTCTTTAGGCAGAAAACCAGATTTTTCCCTTCTGACCCACACATTACAGCCACAGTCAGGGGCGTCATGCTCTTTTTAAATTTTGAGTGGGCACCAGTGGGAGTCCTGGCTAGTTGAGATAAGACATAACCAATGAAAAAACAACAAGCCAAGTGAAGTCACTTTAATTCATGTAGCGCTTGAAACAATAGATGTCAAAACAGCTTTACAGTGTTAAACTGGAAAATAGTGTGTCTATAATGCAAGCGGACAATAACAAACAGTCAGTTTTTCAGTTAAAGTCAGTTCATTGTTGATTCAGTGATCATTGTCCAGCTCAGTTTAAATAGTGGCTCTGCAATCAAGCTGACAATTTGGCCAAAAATTAAGTGTCCCCAACTAAGCAAACCAAAACTGACAGTGGCAAGGAACCAAAACTCCATCGGTGACAGAAATGGAGAAAGAAACCTTGGGAGAAACAGGCTCAGTTGGGGGGCCAGTTCTCCTCTGGCCAGACGAAACCAGCATGGTGTGTTTAATTCCAGGCTACAGTTGTTCAAAACATAAACAAAAAATATGTTAGTCTTATGGTGCAGGTTTTGCTTAGCATTTAGACGCTGGATCCATTTCTGACCTGATATACAAATGTTTTTTTTAAAAAACCAAGGAAAAATCCAACTGACGTGACAGCCAGTGATCAGCAGTTTTGGCATTTTGATAAAACATAAAATGATGGTAGACAATATTTCCTAATCAAAACAGTGAAAACCATATTTTATTTAAAATTATTTCAAGATTATGTTGTTGGAAGCTTGTTAGCTTCAGTGTAGGGTTGGGCGATGTCTACAAAATTGGCATCGTACTTTGCCTGCAGTGAAACATCGCAATGGCTGATGAAATCGGGGGGCGGGGGCGGGGGTTGGAGTTAGGGGGTGTGCCCGAAGCGTAAATCTGTATTCAGAACGGCAAGGAAAACAAATAGCGATTGTCAATAGTTGCCTGTTACATTACAGAACATAAAATTTCACTTACCACATAAACAGACAGAGTAAGGAGGAGAGATGACTGAAGCTGGTGGCACACTGGACGAGAAGAGCAGCGCCGCTCACCCCATGTCTTTAAAATTCAAACACATTTCCATTCGGCGTCTGTCTGCTGCGCCTAGCAACGATTCAAAACAATGTAAAGACATGTCACGATGCAGCACTGAGCTTCTCTTACAATGTGCGGCCAGCTTGAGACGATGGCGAATAATTTGCAGTTCCCGAGCACAACTGACAAACATCTAATCTTGTAAAATGTGCTATAGCAAATCACGAAAGTGAAAGTGAAACTAAAAAGCGATCGCGCAAAAAGCAGTTTCAGTGCCAGGCATAATAGCGTCTCCCTGATGCCCACAATTTAGGCTATATACAGTATAATTAACCAATGATATAACTGCAAGAGAAAGTAGGCTACTGAAATATATATTTTCCTCCCATCTTGTATTTGTTCCCTTTTGGCAGTAACCCCTCACTGCAGAACAAAGATCCAGGGGGCGGGGTTGGATCCACATCTAGGGGGTGGAGATGGTAGGTTTAGGTAAATGTAAGGTGGGAGGAGTTGGATCTAGATCCAACTGGAATCACAATGCATCATGATGTCTGTCAGCCATCGGCGACGGACGATGGCTTCATCTATCGGCCCAACCCTACTTCAGTGTTTCAATTCTCTCATACCTGTGTTTGTCTAACTCTCACACAATAACAATATATGTGTATATGGTTTTTATAGGCCCTCTTGAGAGGAAATGAAGGCAGGAAGGATGCACTTGTGATCTGCATGGATAGTGTTTTTACCGGATGCTGCAGGATGAAGATTCTTACGGGAATAATAATGCAGTCTGTTTCCTATAGATTGAGTGGATGTAAAAAATGGGTTAACCGACCCTACACACACAAACTGAAAAGATAATATGTTTCAGGCGGTTTGTGTCTCTGTCTGTGTATATGTTTATGTATTCCTTTGCATGCGATGTGGTCACTTGTGGTCACACCATTAATACCAGAGCAATTTATAAAAGCATCAGTCAATGACTCCTGTGGTAATACTGCGTGAGTTATAAAAGTGAATTCCAGTTCTAACACAGACACACACACACACACACACACACACACACACACACACACACACACACACACACACATTCTGGCTCTACAAACAGCCCCCATCCGCAGTGTGTTAGTAATGTCGGGATGACATCATTGTCCTGAGATTATATTAAGTCTGGACAAGCTATGTAACTTTCTATTCAAAAGAAGGAAAGAAATAGCATACTTGTCATCCTAATAACACACTGATGTGTAACCAATTTGAATCATATCAGGAAGTGATCTCATTAAATTGTCTTAGGGAAAAAACCTCTAAGAAAGCCAACTTTATCTAGGTTTTTGATTCTAGGATTGATTGAAAAAGTTCTTGTGAAAGGTTTTAAAGCTATGTGATAAAAATTAGATGTAGGATTTTATGCACGAGTAAGCAATCCCTCCTAACATATCATATTCTACATTATTTTATATACACTACCATTTAAAAGTTTGGGGTCAATAAGATTTGTTTAAGAAATTAAGAAAAAAAAATGATCAAAAGTGACAATGAAGACAATTGTAAAGCTATGAAAAAATTATATTTAAAATAAATGCTGTTTTTTTTTTTTATTTCTATTTATCAAAGAGTCCTGGAAAAAAAAGATCATGGTTTCCACAAAAAAATATTAAGCAGCACAACTGTTTTCAACGTTGATAATATAAGAAGAAATCTTTCTTGAGCATCAAATCAGCATGTCGAATAATTTCTGAAGGATCATGTGACACTGAAGACTGGATTAATGATGCTGAAAATTCAGCTTTGCCATTAGAAGAATAAATTGCATTCTAAAATATTAATAATTAAAATAAAAAACAGTTACTTTAAATTATATTAACATTTTACAATATCACAGTTTTTGTTGTATATTTGATCAAATAAATTCACATTAAACATTCACATTAAAAAAAAATCATACAGACCCCAAACTTTTGAATGGTACTATGTAAGGAATAACTGGTAATGATTCTGAATAATAGTGCTAATAAAGCCACAACATGAAATGTAGTGGATGTCACACCTGAGATATGCATTAATTTTCTGTTTGTCATCAGTACCTAAAATGCTCTGGTGTATAGAACTGCTTCCTTATACAACCAGTTAAGTATATTGTCTGGAAAACAAACAACGTGGCAAAATTATATGCAGCTGCAATGTGGTCATCAAACCTGAAACTAACTGCAATTATGAAAATTATTCTACACCCTTAGAACGTTAGTCATTCAATCGGACAATGTTGTTGTGTGAAGTCACTGTGTGATAATGATGATGATGTTCAGCTGTGGGCTAAGGGAGTAATTATACAGAATGATCATAATTCGCACAAATATTTTATAAATCAGTGGTCACACAGATCGTGTTCGGGTGTTTGACAGGTTTTCCTCTGTCCTTCTATTCACACACAGTCCAACATAAATGGAAATATGAACCCAGGCACAGCAAGCCAAACCTTAATGGTTAAGGAAAAACCGTCCATTACACTGCAGCTGAATCCAGATCTGCCTGTGTCACTTGCAGTAAACAGAGAAATTATTCACAAGAGCATTCAAACATACTGAATGCGTGTGTGTGTGTGTGTGTGTGTGTGACTAGACTGAGGGAATCCGTTACAGTACAGCAGTTGAACTCGTTCACTGGAGACCTCTGTGCTGATATGCTAATAGCTTCCTGCGTTTATGTGGTCTGACGGAGAGCCAGACCACAATGCAGAGACGCCGAACACTGCTGTGCGTGTATTTTTATGTTCATGAATGCCAGACTCACACAAATGTCATGTCAGATCAAGAGTGATTCACTGATGAAATCTGTGGAACTTTATTGCGTTTCTAGGCCAGAGAAATTGATCTGTGTATGTGTGGTATGATCCTGTTACATTGGTCTCGGTACAGTTATACAGTGCATGACCTGCTAAAACATCGATTTATATCGCCAGACCTGTGAATCAGCCGTTTTGCTTCAGGGCCCAGATTCTGAATTCATTTGTTTGTTTGTTACAGGGCAGCAGGATGAATGTGGAGACTCTTAGTAAAGCTGAACTTCTGATGCTGCTCAGCATTTTGGAAGGAGAACTGGAAGCACAAGATGTAGTCATACACACACTCAGGGTAAGAGCACACACACACATGCATGCATTTATAGCTGAACTGTGTCAAGAATAAATAAAGTAAAGTTTGGCAAGAAAAAAATATGAAAAATGAATGTTTAAAATGCTTTTAAATGCTTTAAAATTGACAGACAGAAAGTCAAAGTCAGAAAGACCAATGAAAACTTTATGCATGTAATTCTTGCAATATTACAAATCACATTAGAACTTCAAATCACATTAGATTTTAGTAGACCCCAACAGAGAACAATTAAAAAAGATTTTAGTAAAAACTTTATACATGCAATACATACAATGTTACAACATGCAACACACACACATGTTTATTGCATGTTGTCTTCTCTAGCCAGCTGTCTTATAAACCTGGCATTGCATATTACTATTATTGTTATCTCTTTGACGAATTACTTTTGTTCGTCTTTTGGATAAAAGTGTTTGTTAAATGCAAAAATGTATTAAAATGCTGCTTATTGTTGTTTTAACTGGCATGTTGATAGCACATTTTTGCATTGTACTAGGTATTGTTAACACATTTTAGCACATCGTTAGCATGTTTTAACATGTTTCTAGCTTGGTTTAGCATGTTGCCAAAGCTTGTGGTCAAACAAGTTTCCTTAGCACTTACCCTGCCTACAAACCAAAAACTGCATCAAACTCAAGTTAGTGTTGCTGTATTGGGCTATTTGAGAGCAAGTTGTTATAGAACAAGTGTTTTGGGAAAACAACCTACAGACTAGTTGTAGGCTTACTTGTAGTTGTGTCTGCATATTAAGCTGGGAGAGGAGAAAGCATTGCATTAAAAAAATGACATATTTTTAACTTTAAGCTTTTATTTCAGTGAATTTTGAGCAGTTGTGAGATTTCAGATGTTGTATTTTTACTGTACAACCTCAGATCTGCATGTGTGTAGATTTGTGTTATGTAACAGGCAGTGTGTGATCAGTATTTGGTGTGGACTATAGTGGTCAGGAACCACAGGAAGTGTGCCGGGGGTACTCAGGAAAGAGGCAGACAGAAGAACAATGGCAGGCAGTGCTATTCCTGTAAAACACACACATACACACAACTCCATTTTTTTTTTGTAGGGACATTCCAAAGATGTAATGGTTTTTGTACATCTATACTGTATTTTCTATCCCATTACCCTAAACCTACCCCTCGCACAAAATTTACTGCTATTTTGGATTTTCAAAACACTCATGGGGACCAGAGCAGACCATGTAAACTATATCAATTAAAGGGATAGATTTCCTAAAAATGGCATTAAGAGATGCATGAATATTAATTAGATCATGCAGAAGTTCCCAAATAATTGAGTATTCATGAACTATGCCATAATTTGATTCATTTATTTGCTGTCTGATTAGTGCACACTTCTCAACGTCTTCCTTTCAGC
Organism: Acrossocheilus fasciatus; assembly: GCA_036784905.1. Taxonomy (NCBI): domain Eukaryota; kingdom Metazoa; phylum Chordata; class Actinopteri; order Cypriniformes; family Cyprinidae; genus Acrossocheilus; species Acrossocheilus fasciatus. The sequence goes on along the minus strand of CM071945.1, from coordinate 14,889,170 downwards.
CAATAAGTGCATCATGAAACAAATAATATTTATGAGCACAGTCTTCATCCTCTTAGGACTTATAAATTACTACATGACAACATGTACAATCTACATACAGAGATTTTAGGTTCTTATATGTTCATTTTCAACTGTTAAATGTTTTTAATGGATAATGAAAGTAATCAAAAATCTTATCAATATATTTTATTTATAATATATTAACTAAAAAAATGACTGTAAAAATGTTATCTTGAAAAAAGTTATTACTCCTTAACACTTGAACAAGTGTTAGCAAAGAGCCCTGCCCTACAGCTTTCTTTATCATTACTTGCTTAATTCTCCATCTTCCATTTCATTTTATGCTTTGATAAGCACACAAATTAAATCAGCTGTGCTCAATTGAGTCTTTACTCCTAAAAACTAGAACAAATTTAGTTCATTTTTGCATGTACTCATACTGACACATAACAGAAGCCCACAGTGTTCCCTCTGGATATATATAGTGTGTGTGTGCTTTATTAGGCCTTTAATTATTCTGTCTGATGCTGTGGTTAAAGAGTTAACACGGCGTTAATAACAGAGAACAGCAGCTTCACATGAGCTCAGGGGTGTGTGTGGGAAAGATGGAAACATGAGACGAGGGGCTCAGCCACTAAAGCTGCTCTGGTGTCTGATCAACTGCTGACTCTTTGCGCTGGACTACGAGATTAGTTTGTGGGACATTGAAAACAACACAGAGAAGCTACATTCATCTGAAAAATGAAAGTTGCATTTGGTTATATATTAGTGTGTTCACAACACATAGTTTCTTTTACAGGCACATCTGTACTTTTTACAGTGACTTGTTCAGTCAACATCTTACACACGTGAATAGGCTTTGTTCACACTGTGCTCAAATCTGATTTGGTTTCCAAATTCAATCTTACGGTCATTTTACAAATGATCTGCTTACAGTTCTGTTTGAAAGTGTTTAGTCAGACAATAGCCAAGTTAGTGTTTTATGCAAATTTATTCGTTGTAATGGCAAAGCTGGGTTTTCAGAAGCCATAGAACTGCAGTCTTCAGTGGCCCTCAGAAATCTTTTTAATATGCTATATATTTCTAATATGATATACAATTTTTTATTTATTTATATTTTTTGCAGGATTTTTTGATAAATGGAACATTTCGAAGAACAGCATTTATTAAAATAGACATCTTTTGTAACAATGTTAAAGGTTTGTCTGCTACTTTTGATCAATTGTAAGCATCCTTGATGAATAAAAGTATTAATTTCTCTCTATCGCTCTTTTTTAAACAATAGTGTGAATTCACTACTTGGATGGAATTGTCAGTAGTGTCTGGTGCATCTGCCTTATTTGCTGTCCAAAACCACTGACTAATTGACGCATTTACTATTCAATACATAGTGAAAATATCCTGATTATTATCAGATTTCAAACAACATATGGACATGTTTTTTTTGCTGTTATTTGCAGCATACAGATTTCAGGCGGATTTATGAAATCAGATTTTTGCTTCCAGTCTGAACAAAGCCTTAGTGTGTAAGTGTGCCTCTTTTACTGCTCAGCCCTTGGCAAGATACTAAATGTGTATGTGTGTGTGTGTGTGTGTGTGTGTGTGTGTGTGTGTGTCTTTAAAGGCTTCATTTGACTTTCTTCCTGGGCAGTAAGGGCTTTAGTCACAGAGGGAACCTTGAGAGGCCCTTTGGGCTTGAGTCTTTGATCATGAATGTTGCGCTGTGTGCGTGTGTGTGTGTGTGTGTGTGTGTGTGTGTGCGTGTGTGTGTGTGTATGTGTATGTGTATGTGTATGTGTATGTGTATGTGTATGTGTATGTGTATGTATGTGTGTGTCACTTCAGTGCCCTCAGAATCTCCTGTGTGTCCCGGCAGCGGTGAAGCAGTGCATGCTGGGAGAACAGTGTCAGTCACGTTAGATGTTTTGGAAGCCTCCAGATCAACTGCAGCGCTTTTTGCTCCTCCTTTTGCGTTATTTTCCCATGGCTCATTCTGATGTAATGGAGGAGCCAGTATCCCAAGGGCTGGTGGTTAAAACGGGAAACCAGCCGTTAATATGACTCACTCACTTGCTGTTTCATCATCTAAGCCTTATAAAGGAAGATCAGGTCTGTTCACCGGTCTCTGAAAGGGGAATTTCATGAATAGGGAATTCCATGTTAAAGTCACAGTCCAAACAGACTAAACAAGCCAGTTTGTTTGTTTTGTCCTAATAGGGAGGACGTCTAGCCCATGTTTTACCTTATAAATGTGACTCATTTCCACACACACACACACACACACACACACACACACACACTCACTCAGAGAAAACCAATGGGGTTGCTCACTCTTCTGAACTGCCTGTGGGCTGATTAGAGGGATGTAGGATTTCTTCTGTGTGAACTTCCTTCCAGGAAGTCTCCTGATTCCTCTCTGTCTCCAACGGTAAGCGCCTCAGATTAGCAAGAGCTTAATTAAAAACAGCAACAGCACAAAGAGCTTCCTGCTCTGTCCGGCATATATATTACTAATCTCACAGCAACACACACAGAGTAAAATAATGTATTTAGTCAATAAATTACCATAAAAACTAAAATAACTGAATCATGCTGCACTGAGATCCCACTGTGCGGGAATACCCATAAGCCCCTGCTTGTAAATAATTGAATTAATTATCCATGGATGAGCAGTGGGACTTAAAGGAATTATATAAATAGTTATTATTTAGAGCTAAAATAGTAAGTTAAATCATTAAACCTGAATGTCTTATGTTTAGAAACCTGCTATTCTCAATTGTTTTTTTTTTTTCTACCAGTAAAGTACTGGTAGAAGTACTGGTTACTGAGTTGCTATTCTGTTGCAGTTTATCTACAAATGTAGGCCTACAACAAAAGAATAACTGTGCTGACTCAAGTAATCTTTGTGATTGCTACATTACAGGACGTTCTGAACTGTAATTAACTGCAGAGCTATTATGATATAGGCTGTTACTGTAAGTATGGCAACTGTGACAGTAATTTACTGTAAATGCACAGTGAAATCTTTTATAGTGCAGAGAAAGCAGAAAAATTAGTATGTTCAAACTAAACATCTTGAGACTGACAGGGCTAAATATAGTAGCTGGATTTCTGGTGGGAAAGGTGTTGTGTAGTGTGTGTAGTGCTGTCTGTAGACTGTTATTGTTGAGTGTCTGGTCTGGATGTGAAGAGAGACAGTCAACAAAGCTTTGTTTACAACTGGAAAATATTATATTACTAAAGAATTTAAATATTTAATATAGATGTGTAAAATAAAAAAAAAGGTACATTACCTTTCAAAAGCTTGGTGTCGGTAAGAATTAATGCTCACCAAGGCTGCGTTTATTTGATCAAAATACAGTAAAAACAGATATTATAAAGTATTACTACAATTTAAAATAGCCATTTTCAATTATTTAAAATGTAGTTTATTCCTGTCATGACAAAGCAGAATTTTCAGCAGTCATTACTCCAGTCTTAAGTGTCACATGATCCAAATCATTCTGATATATTTACATTTACATTTATTCATTTAGCAGACAAATTCATTTGATATACAGATTTGGTGATCTAGAAACACTCTTATTATTACCAGTGGAGAAAGCAGTTGTTGTTGTTGTAGATTATTCCTGCTGCTGTTAAGCAAGTATAGGAACTATACGGTGCTGTGAGTATTTAAGACATACTGCTGCTGCACAAATAGCAAATAATAACCCATAGCAGATCTCTACAGGTGGAGCTGGGGAAGGGGGAGGGTTTCAGAGGATCTCTGAAAGTGTGCTGCGAACTGCTCTAGTGAATGCTAACCAGCTATTTAAATGTAAATCAGTAAGCTCATTGGCTGCGTATGTAACATGAACCAATCAGCTTGTGCCAAGTAATTTAATGCTGTGAGTATCATCAATTTGCGTTAACGACACATCAGCCTGTGCCACCTAGAGTTTCATGTCATAAATGTTGTATAGCTACTTTTGATAAATTTAATGCATCCTTGCTGAAAAATTTACTAATTTCTTTCATAAAAATAAAACCTTTATGACCCTGAACTTTTGGACTGTAGTATATATCAAAATATTGGTTGCTAGGACAGTGCTTTGCATTTGCTAAAGTTCTCCAGGTGGTTCTTTACTCTTTTGCCAAAGTGAATCATTCTTCATATCATATCATTTATGTCTGTAGCACAAATTGTGTAGGGTGAGTTACAGCCAAAAATCTAATGATTAGTGTATTCGATCAAATATATAACCTGTAGTATGGGCAGTAATAGTGATGTTTGTCTTGCCGCTGTCTCATCTGTTTCCCTCAGTTGTGTCTCTCTCTGATCTCTGGATAAGGTCACTCAGAGGCCAGCAGGACCACAGATTAAAGCCTCTGAACTGTAATTTTCTATAATGATGTTGAGTAGTATGCAACACTGCTTAATGCTGAAGTTAAACAAATAAACTATCCAGCCTGGTGGTCTGAGACTCACTTAACTCACTCACTCTGCTTTATCATTGGCATAAGTACAATATGAATTTCTGCTTGATACAAGGAGACACGAAACAGAAAATGTATGTTAGTGTTAACAGCCTGGATTTAAATGGTTGTTGTGGTTACATCTGCCGCATTGTGCTGATCAATATGCCGATGTTCACACCCAGTACACACCACACCCTCTGTGATTCTCTGTGTTATTAAAAGACTTTGAGTCTTAGACTGAATGGTCACAGATAATAACCAGCAAACAGCAGAAGTTGAGATCTCTTGAAGTCTGGTTGGTTAAATATTACTTTCTTTCCCACATGCGTTGTGATCAAGCAGATAAAAGTCCACGTTTTTGTTTGCGTTGGTGTGTTTAAGGAGGACACAAAGGCGTGCTCATGAAAATTCCAAATGTGTATGCGTCATGTACATGTTAGCCTGATGAGTTCATGATTCTTCGCCTGAAATTCACAGTATCATATTGGATATTAGACATTTTTTTAACAAAAGGTCTTACGGGTTTGGAACCGAATTAATGACCCAATTTACATTTTTTTGGTGAATCCCTTTAAGCTTTCTTTTTATCGACTGCAAGCTCGCTGTCAAATCTACCTCTATTCATTCAACATCCGATAGATAGAACCAAGTCCCTGTCCTACAATACTTTTTTGATAACCCCTTTTACTCAAATGTATGTCACAATAGAAGATCTGCCGCTGCTTCTGAATGTAAATAAAGGTAGTTTTTAGGAATACAGCAGGATGCAACATGTGTGTCACCCAGAACATAAACCATATGTCTATTCCAGTCCTGAATTTAGTGTGTGAGTGTGCCTCCCATCTGCTGATCTGTTTAGTAAGACCACCCCATCCCTCCTAAATTAGTCACACTGCCCCCCGTTTCAGCCCTCACACAAGTGCACACATGCACAATGAGTAGTGAACAACACCCCCTACAGCTGGGCCTTTTGTGGTGTGAGCCCCCCTCTCCATCCCTTCAGCCCAGGGGAGGTTTAACACCTGCCCACAGAGGAGGGGTCAGGGCTGTGATTATGTTTTGTGAAAATAGATCTGATAGTGACCAGCTGTAATTGCATCACAATGTGTTTAGAAATCCTGCTTTCTCTTTATGTCTCTCATAAAAACACATGGCCCATATGCAAACATAATGTAAGGTATTAATCAATCATTCTGTGAACTTGCTGTGTAATCACAACAGAAACCAGTTACTTATTCCTATCTTTTCCTGTCTACCTTTGACATTTTTTAGGCACAACAGAGAGATGCATTTGTACAAGAGCGATATGGACATTACAACCTCCGTGACCCCTTCATAGCACTGCTGAGAGACAGCGAGCTGTCGCAGGCTCAGGATGATGGAGGGCAGAGTCCCGTGTGTCTGAACCCGCTGGGCGTGTTGAAGCTAGTGATGGCCCACTGCACCAACATGAAGGAGAAAATGATGAAACAGCTCGCTGCCGCAGAGAGGAGACACAGACGGGTGAGAGACAAAGACTGAGATCTGAGCTACCTACCTAGGCAGTATTTTTAGACTCCTATGTGAAGGCTGTACTTTTCAAAATAAAGGTTCTTTATTGACACCTGTGGTTCCATGAACAACCTTTAAAATCCGTGAAATCTTTCCATTCCACAAAAGGTTCTTTATAGTGAAAAAAGGATGTGTAGATTTTCTAAACACCAAGAAAATGGTTCTTTTAAGAACTGTTCACTAAAATGGTTCTTCTATGGCTTCGCTATGAAACCGCCATGTTAGTACTTTAATTTGTGACCCTGGACCACAAAACCAGTCATAAGGGTCAATTGTTTGAAATCTGAATAAATAAGCTTTCCATTGATGTTTTGTTAGGATTGGACAATATTTGGCCGATATACAAGTATTTGAAAATCTAGCATCTGAGGAAATCAAAGTATTGAGAAAATCGCCTTTAAAGTACAAATGAAGTTCTGAGCAATGCATATAAATAATCAAAAATTAAGTTTTATATGTTTATGGTAGGCAATTTACAAAATATCTTCATGGAGCACGATCTTGACTTAATATCTTAATGATTTTTGGCATAAAAGAAACCCATAATTTTGACCCATACAATGTATTTATGGCTATTTCTGCTAATATACCCGTGCTTCTTATGACTGGTTTTGTGGTCCAGGGTCACATTTTTAGGAGTGTGGTAATGCTAAACAGCTGTAGGTGTTATAACTAGTGAGGAGTGCTATTAATGTCACTTTAATCAGTCACTTAAGATGCTGGGTCTGAAGTTAGTTGCCTATATAGACAGTAGACTAGCTCACAAGGTTTTGGAACAGAGCTTGAGTGCATGTATTGAAAATACCTATGTTTGCTTATGGAACTGGTTCATTCAGTTCTTTGAAAGAAAAAAAGGTTTATTTATTTCATAAACATTGTATGAAAATTAATCCAAAATTAAACACAACTATTCTGTCTGTTATGTACAATGGGTGAGTTTTATTTTGAAAGGGTGCAGATGTCTGAATAACAATGTTTGATCTTTTGACCAAACACTCTTTATTTTTTGCTATGATAATTATACTCATAAACATAAGAAAATAATGTGACTCAAACATCATTACCTCGTTTGAAATAATATATGCCCACTGTTTATTAGGTGGTGCAGTCATAATTAGTCATCTTTCTTGACCTGATGTTTGAATGTGTGTATGCCTGTAGGTAATAGCTGATTTAGAAGAAGAGAAACGACGGCGTGCTCAAGACAATGCTGTGGGTGATGACATCACTGCCATGCTGGAGACGGAACGAGACAGACTTCTTCAACAGGTAACCTGGCAACGCCACCAAAACATATATACACATGCACAAACTGTGGCATTATAAATACAACATAAAGGGCAAAATAAAAGCAATCATAGCACCCTGTCCCAGCAGATTTTGTGTGGCTTTGTTGTGTAACTGTTTCCGCAGATGTCTTTTCTACAGAGGAAAGGCTCCATTGTTTTTATGGACTGTGGTGCATAAGAGTCTGTCCGCCTTTGTATGTGCGCGAAGACATTCCATTGTGTTTTTGTGTTTTTATGGGATTAGGATAAGGTGATGCTAAGGTCAAAGTACAGACTGCAGTATTATGTAAAAGGCCCTTCCTGCCCTGCACTGAGTTTCTCTTACACACAGACACACACACACACACACACACAGACACACACACTCACACTCACACACTCATTTTTTTGGATGCTTGACCATGACTCTCACACATTCTGTAGTCATAGGGTCCTGAAGTCTTAAAGATATTCATAAGTATTTTTTGAGGCAGTTGTATAATTCATCTTCGATATTGTCTTCGTAGTGTTATTCCCTCTGACTTTACTAATATCTTTGAATTTTTAAAAACCTTGTGCGCTCCTCATTTGGGAGTCACACTCATGGTTTTCACGATCAAAAGTGACCGGACACCTGAAATGTAATTTATTTTTCTTCAGTAAAATCAATCTAATATATTTTTGTTCAATAATATTTTTTCTTTTGTATTTTTAGAGAATTTTATGTTACTAATTAATATTTATGCAATAATTATGATCAATTTTTTTCAAATTTTTTCAAATTCTTTTTCAATTTATGCAGTATTTCAGATGAAACTAGACACTAGGCCTTTAAAATAAAATTTTTGAATGCAGATTAGCACCTCCTGGTGTGAGCAAAGAAAGAAAAAACATGTAATTTCATGGTGTAACCACTAGTTGCCTGTATAGGACTCTATAGAGAGGCTTCTGAATTCTCTAGTTGTTTTTAGACATAATTGTTTACTTTTACTAGGTTGTGGATATAAATATATATTTAGGCATTCTCAAAGACTACTTTTTGTCAAGGTTTATATTTTTTTGCATTATTATTATATAGGTTACTATATAGGTTTTTGTATTATTATTAATACAGTTAACCCTGAATACAGAAAGCATTTTGTTACACAAAACATTAAAACTCTATTTGGCTATATGGTTATAGCCATACCAATTCATTTGAGTGTGTATAATTGTGTATGTGTGTGTCTGTGAGTGTGTGTGAGTGGATGTATCTGTTTTACACTCTTGATGTTTTAGAGTATAACCCATTCCTTGCTGTCCACTTTTTTACTGCATTGTAGTTGAATTATTGATTTTATTTTACATAGTTGCTGTGTTACAGGCACACCGGTTCATAGGGGTGTATGTGTACAATTGTGTGTGTGTGCGCATATGGGAGTGGATGTGTTGATTTTGCACTCTTTATGTTTTAGAGTTTCACCCTTTCATTGCTGTGCAATTTGTTTCTGCATTGTTGGGGATTTGTAGATTGTGCATACAAAAAATTTCTGTATTTAAATTTTTTTCCCATTTCCCATTAATTTCCTATGGTCGGTCATTTTTGACTGAAGACCATGAGTGTGACTATTTTTTTTTTTGCTACCACTTAGCTTTTTCGAATCATGCCCTCAATTTAATTGTGTGTTCACATACCAAGTGCCATAAAAGTCATAGAGTTTGTACCATTCTGGTGAAGCTACGATTTTTAAAAATTCAAAATGTAAAATTCTGATGAAAAGTGACATCTCTTGCTTTTCTTATTCACAGCTGGAGTTTGAGAGGGCTCAAGTCGAGCATTTAGAACGTGAGCAGTCAGTCCTGTCGAATCAAGCTGAGGAGGATTTAGCACAGCAGCAACAGCTATCTTCGACACTGGCAAAAGAATGTCAGAAGGCTACAGCACGGGCAGAGGAGGAGAGCAAGCGGGTTGCAGATCTCAGCTGCCAATTGGAACAGGAGAGCAGTACCATCAAAACCCTAAAGGGGGAGCTGGAGAGTGAACGTGCTCATGCTCAGCAGATAGAGGCCAGAGCTGAGAGAAAGCTGGCCGAATTGGATACAGAGTGCGAGCAGATGAGAGGGAAACTACTGAAGGAAGAAAAACAATATCAGGAGCTTTTGGAGAAGTTCAATAGTCTAAAGAAAGAGTTGGATGAAATGAAAGAAAGAGAAAAGGCAGGACTGGAAAAGGACAATGAAGAAAAGGTAAAAACTCCACAGAAAGCAACCACAGGGATCACGCCACCTCTTAGTCAAACAGAAGTCGATGGCAAAACCATTGCATCTAAATCATCTCCGCAACCCAAGCTAAATGGCCACCACACTCCCAGAGAACCAGAGTCTCCAGCAGACGAGAGGTGCAAGGAAGTGGGATCGGCGGACAATGGGATAGTGCTCCCTGGAGGAGGTGGAGCCTTGCAGTGTCTCTCCCCCAGCAGTCCTGCCTCATCCTCCCTCAGCTCATCTCCTTGCTCTTCCCCAGTACTGACCAAGCGTCTGGCCTCTATAGGCTGCTCTAGTCCGACCTATCCATCCTCTTACCAGGCCAGCATCAACCAGCGATTCCAAGCAGCACGCCACAAGTTTCAGCAGCAAGCTGAGGCAGAGCACCAACACGGAGCATCCATTGTCCACTCGCCTCGAGACCTCTCTCCTACTGCGACTGCTCCTACTACTCCAGACAATTCTACTGCAAAGCAGATTGCCCGCAATACTGTCACTCAGGTGCTGTCGCGGTTCACAAGCCAACAAGCAACAAGTAAACTCCCTCCGTCCAACAGCTCACCCTTTGGCACTGATTACCGCAGCCTGGCCGCAGCCTCCTCGCCGACAGCAAAGAGTCCAGGGGTTATTTCACCAGGGATCCGCTCACCAATAATTCCTAGGGCGGAGAAGATTCATCCACCCCCTGTTCCTCCTAAAAAGCAGGGGGTCAACCAGTCTCCCAGCTCACCGGTTCCTTCTGGTAGGGCCAGCCACTTCCCTGAGCTCTCTGGGAGCTGTGGTCTCACCAGTGGTCAGGAAGATGCAAAAGAGTTTGACTTGGTCATGTCGTCATCCAGTTAACCAGCCTAAAGTTCACAGCCTGTTCTTAGCCTTCTCCACTCAATTCCCTCCAGTGGCATGTAAAGCACTCTCTCCTTCTTTTGTTATTTTCACCCTCATTGTCTTGTCATAGTTGTTCATTCTTAAATGGATAGTTCATCCAAGAAATGAAAATTATTTACTCGCGCTCATGCCTTTATTACCTTTTAGGATCTTTTTGCTCTTCTGGACTTTCAATGGAGGGACAGATATCACTGAAAAGTATCTTCATTTGTGTTTTGATAATTACTCAAAGTCTTATAGGTTTGGAACAACACGAGGATGAGTAAATCCAGACAGAATTTTCATTCTTGGGAGAACAATTCTTTTAAGTACCTCATTTTGGATGTCCCCTTATCTGAAACAGTTCGGGTCTTGGAACCTTTGCAAATGAGCTAATGTGTTAAAGAAAGACATCCAGAATGTGCAGTGATACTATACTCCAGAACTGAAAACCACTGGTCTGAAAGGGTAGCCAACCCTTCTTCTGGAGAACTACCTTTCTGCAGAATTTTGCGCTAACTTTAATCAAACAACCCTGAACCAGCTAGTCAAGGTGTTCAGGAGTACTTGAAGATTAAAGGCAGGTTGTGTTGGAACTGAGCTCTGCAGGAAGGTAGCTCTCTAGAAACGGTTGGTTACCTCTGCTCTAGTTTTCTCCAAGGTTGTCCAACTCTGATTTTGTGGGGTCACCTACCTGCAGAGTTTAGCTCTAACCCTGAATAAACACTCCTTAACCAGCTAATCAAACATCCAGGTGGGTGTATTGAAGCTAAACTCTGTTGAAAGGTGGTCGTCCAGGAGCAGGATTGGACATCTCCGATGCAATCACGAGTAAGGCTGGCCACACACTAGACGATTTTCAAATCTTAACTGATTTTAAAACCACGGGAGACCACATACATGAAGACAGCTTTAACCGATTTTGAGCCTCATAATCGCTCTGTCTCAAATGGGTACAGTTAAATAACCCAGCTTAAGTGCACACAGAGGTGATGCCTCACTGAAAACCTTCGGTATCACAGAACAAACCTTAGCCTGAGCCCAACCCATCCTAACTGTGTGAAAAGTTTGAAAGGAACACACACAGCCAACCTGTTATAAACTACTCCTGTAAGATTGAATCTATTTAAATACTATTTCTTTTAATGTTTTATTCCGTTTTTATTTTTTACAAAAAGATTTTTATTTATCCTAAAATGTTACTATTAGTCCATTCCTGATGACCTGCACAGATAAAAAAATGTTAGCATATAAAGTAAAAACTATGCTAAGCAAATAGTGATTAACCAAGTCTTTAACCAACTGGTCAGTCTTAGGCTACTAATGCTGTCCTGATCTGTGTCTGGCGAATGTGTGACATTTATATTATGTTTATGGTATATATATATATATATATATATATATATATATATAAAGTATTGGTTTTCTGGCAAGCAGCAATATAATATGATGTGCAGTTGCTGTTAATTTCCTAAATCTTAGAAATTAACTACTGGAGATATGAACTGATATGAAACAGTCATGGAAAACCTCTGTGTCCTACTGTATTGCACCATAACTACATTGTCCTCTAGTGTCAATCTGAAGCGCTGCTCAGGAAGCTGCCACCTGGTGGTTGGGCAGCATTAAACAACAGCCAAACCAGAATACCTTCTCTGTAAATGAAGATTAAAAATGAAATTCTTCTCATGTGACATGATAGTCAACAATATTTACAATCAAGTCAAAATGTTATGTTCTGAGAATGTAAGTCTGGGTCTAATAACCATGCCTGGATGTATTACTCCATCACTGATCTTTATGTTTATGCTGTACAGTCTTATCTTTAAAAATTTAATTTTAATTAAATATTAGGTAGACCCTATAGCAACAGTTTACATGATTCACAACCATGGTAAAAGCACAAGTGAGTAATGTCATCATTTAATGATTACTTTACCCTGGGACTTTGTTTTCTTACCCATGTTCTTCTTGAAGTCTTTTGACGTTTTAACTTTTTAGTATAAAAATAGACATGATTTTATGTTTGTGTAAAAATCTTGCTGGCATTAAGATATTGCTCACATGAACACGCTCCCGAGAGAACAAAGTATGTTGGGTTTTTATGAGTAAATGTGGTGCATGTATCTGTCCTGTCCTACATAGGTTTCAGCTGCTCTACTGTCATTTAATGTTTCTGTTTTTAAATACCTCACCATTTCTCCTACTGTACTGAAACCTTTTTAAGTAGCAGTTTAGATTTTTACTACTGGAATGTTTGGTTTTTTGTGCATCAATAAACCTGAACCGACACTTGGAATTTTTATATTTCTACCCGAGACATTCAAACTTTTAGCTAGTTGTATGAAAACACAAGTTTGTTAAATTAGTTGCATTTTTCCAGATGATTTTTACACGTTAGCGGTGTTGAATAAATTAATGACCAACTGTATTTCATCCTCTAAGCTAATAAAGTTTTGTTTTTTTTAAGTTAGCTTTTTTTTCCCCTATGCATTTGACATTTTGACTGTAGGCCTCACCCTAAAAACATCACTAGGAGTGTATAAACGTCAGGCACAAACACAACAGTTTACACAATAAAGGCTCAGAAGTAACCATTTAGTCATTTTGGTGCCATTTACTGTGAGCAGACGTTACGTTTGCATGATTTAAAATCTGAAAAAATAAAGGTTATGAGACAGAGAATATGCCAGTCTTACAGGATGGGTGTATTTTACAGATGATCTTTGATGGAACAGTCAAGACAAACAAGGTTAACGTGAAAGCAGGGTGGCAGAAACATGCAATTGCAACACTGATGGAGCCCTCGGTGCTCTGGACAGGAGAGAGACTCAGATTTACTGTGTGGGTTGTGGATTTGTTGCAGACTGTGGATACCCTAAATGCATCACAAGTACCTGAAACAGACAGTCTAAACCTCTATACGTGAAGAAAATTCATCTGGTGTATAAATATAAAACTCAAGATTTAATTTAGATGCCTTTGCCACCAAAGAGGGTTATCCATGGATTTATTTATTCTGTCTTTTGGGGTTTTAGTTTAGCAGACTGTGAGTCAGACAAAGATACGGTGAGAGCAGTTAAGACAGATGGCCACTCCAAACCCAGACACAAAGCCCATTCCCCTCCTCTCCTCGCCTGACCTCATGCATTCCCTGTTACAGCCTGGACAGTTGAGCAAAGGACAGCAGGAAATCTCATCTCCAGGTTGTCAGTAGGCGGTGGAGGAGGAAGGTGGGATTGTCGTCTGACTGGGGTTTGGAGATACAGTGAGTGAGGCATTAATTATCCACCGTTTTAAAACACAAAAACCGTTTGCACAAGCATTGCAGCTGTCACAGTTCACAAAAAAAAAGACAAAACTCAAAACAATACAAACTCTTTGAGTGGCTTGCGAGCGGGTAAATGACAGAAAAGCGACAATTGCTGATAATTTAGATCCACGATTCCCTCTAAGTTCTCATTTGAACCTCATCCACAGCTGAGACCCATCCAAGTCTATTAATGACAGAAGGCTGAATGGAATCACATCCTCTTTTAAACAGAAAAAGTTTTTTTGACTTTTTTTTTTTTGTTAAATTTTCATTTTTGGGAGACTTCTTCATGCTGAGCGAACGGCATGTGGTGTTCTGAGTGCCGGCTCCGCACTTGAACAGAAGGAAGAGGAACCGGGTCGGTTTCTAAGCGTTTTGCATCTCTTTGCCAATCTTGTAGCTGAGGATCTTGTTCCAGTCGATCTTGGTGCGAGTGACGGGCAGCTGTCTGCGGAGAGCTTTGAAGGTGGTGTCTGACATTGTCTGGTAGTTCTCGCTGATGGCCGTCTGGAGGGAAGCATTTCAATAGCGCAAATGTTAAACTGAATTCTGATCATTAAAATTAGGGATGCACCAATCATATAAAATATTTAATATTCATCTTAATTAAAATTTCTACCTGGTAATCATTTTCAGCATTTTCAATGATTTTTACAAACTCCTTGGCAGTCTGGGTTTCATTCTAGAGAGAAAAGGTCAGGAATTTAATTTGTTGAAATCTTAGCTTTGGTTAATGCTTACGTGAATATCTATTTTTTTTTTTGTTTGTTTGTTTTTTTACTCACAGTCACTACGATGGACTCCTCCACCTCTTTATGGCTCACCAGTTGTACATTACCATCCTCATAATAATGTACCTGTAGGAAACCAAATTATGTAACATTTTACCATCACAGTTGTTTTTCTCATCCCCACTATGCTAATCTTTCAGGTCTCACCTGGATCTTCAATACTCCCACCACCTGAGCTGATGACTGACTAATGGTGAACTTCCACTCTGACCTGCACCGGCCATTCCTGACAAGAGAGAATAATCAGAGTCAGAGTACAATCAGATTTAGTCTGACTACAGAATCAGACTCTAGACATTGAATTAGACAATTATAATGCAGACTGTAGAGACTCGCACAAAGATTTCAGACTAACCAAATTAAAGAACTCGTGGCAAAAATGTAGATCTAATTTGATAAGTGATGTACAGCCAAATGATTATAACTGCAAAACAAAACGTGGCAAGAGTGAATCAGTTCTTAATCACCTTTAAGAGGTCCAAAAATGACAGATGGCTGTACACAATGCCTGTTATTTAACAAATGCACCACCATTTAAAGACTCCGGTTCAGTAAGTTATACATTTAGAAAAAAATTAATACTTTTAACCAGCAGTAAAGACTTTTGTTGTAAAGGCTATAAAGTAATTTCTATTACACACAAATACTGTTCATTTGATTTTTCAAATCAAAGAATCCTGAAAAAAAAATGACATTTTCATAAAAATATTAAAGAGCACATGTAACACTGAAGACTGTAATAATGGCTTCAGATTTGGCATCACAGGAATATATTACATTTAAAAATATGTTCAAATAGAAAACAGTAATTGAATTGTAAATAATTGTAATATGTAAAAAGCATAAGAGACTTTTCAAAACATTTAAATTTTCAAATTACACTTATGTTTTTAAACATTTAAATCTTACCAATTTATGTGTAAAAACATAAATGTACCAGAAATGCTGATTTAAATCATCATGAAAATAGCAAAGTTATGACGGAAATCAGTTGCCTGGGACAAAGGGTCAATTATATAGTTTAGCAACATTATACAAGTATTCCAGAGAGCTGGGTATAAGGAGATAAAGCATTAGAACATTACTCACCAAAAGTTTTTGGGCTGGAACTGATGACCCTCAATACAAGCAATAATTGTTTGCTGTCCGTCAACAGTCTTCCCATACACCTGCGGCACAAACATCAGAGCACATGACTTCACAAACAATGGCTGCAAGCATAAATGCAAATGCAGCAAGTGCTAACAGTAAGAGAAAATGTATGAAATGCATATTATTCTGTTGAGATTCCCATAGGAAAACTGTGTACCGTGCAGACTCCAGTGGGATAGTGCTCCTTCACGTAAGCACTGAGCGCTTCATCACAGGCGTCCCTCCAGGACCGGAGGGCAGTCTCTCCCTCGTAGGGCTGAGGATCGCTCGCTTCCTTTCGCAGGTGATCGAAACGGAATGACACCCGCTTCCGTGGGTCGAAGAACCGTCCCTGACCCAGATCTCCATGCTCAGTGATCAGAACCTGCAGGAACAGGAACTATTCACACACAAATCTGCAGCAGCAAACACTCACAGTACAATGCTCGTGCCTGCCCTAATCACTCACAAAGCACACAAAGATCTCCAGAGAGCAGAGTTTACAACCGGCTTGAATAAATAATGCGTCAATAGTGTGCTCCCTGCTCAGAACTAACACAGAGTATCATGGCAGCACAGGAACTGAACGTACATGCTGCATCTGTGAGACTTAAAAACATTAACTTACCGACTCTTCACTACCGTCCAATTTGACAGGAGCGAATTGATCCATGTTATACTGAGCAAAGGCACTGTGAAACGGAAAAGAAGAATGCAACATGAATCCTTCTTAGGAAAACACACTTTCAACTACATACATCTAGACATAACGTAACACACAGATCTGTAAATAACTTACTGTGCTGCCCCTTCACGGAGGAGGTTGTCATTGTTGAGGAGAAGTCGCACATCTTCAAAAAACACAATAATTAAAAATCAGTCACAAACCTAAGCACAAGTCTGGTATAATATAACATACAAAACTGGTTTGAAATCAGGTGTTTTTGATGAGCGAGAGAGCAGCAATGAGGAACCGTCAATTAAACTGAGCAATTCATTGTGAAGCAGGAGCAAAAATAAATGTACATCAAACGACTCCCCGTGTCTCCCTGAGCACCATCTTCTTGTGTATTTTTTCTTTTTTCCCTTTATGTGCAAATCAGTAAAAATTGAATCTCAAGGATTTCCTCCATGTTGTTTGATGCTGGTGTAAAGAATCAAATCTCTTATTGTGACTAGCACAGGTTTGAGATATTCTGGGACTCCAGCTTCAGTTGGGGAGGAGAATGATGATGTAACCAACAGAAAACAAGAAACTGTACAAAACTGTTCAAAAGTTTGGGGCCAGGACAATTTTCTTTAAAAGAAATCTCTTATGCTCACCAAGGCTGAATTTATTTAATCAAAAATACAGTAAAAACAGTAACATTGTGAGCCATTATTAAAATTTAAAGTAGATGTTTTCTAATTTAATACATTTTTTAAAAGTGTAAATTATTCCTATGATGGCAAAGCTGCATTTTCAGCAGCCATTAAACCAGTCTTCAGTGTCACAAGATCCCAATATTTCTGTAGAAATTGAGATACCTTTTTTTCAGTTCAAAAGAACAGCATATTTATTATATATGAAGAGTTTATTGGCAGTTGTACAGATAACTCCGTTTTTTTAATTTTCAAAAATCTTTTTTATTATGTTATGTTTTTATTGTGTTTTATTGTTAGTTAGCTGTGTTGAGTTTTTTTTTTAACCCAGTCAAAATAACCCAGCTGCATGTTGATTGAGATTAATTGGAATGCACAAGGAAAAAACATGATTTCTGAGAATCTGTTATCGGAGTTATCTGTTTTTGCAAATGAACTCTTCACATATAGAGAGAGAGAGAGAGAGAGAACATTATAAACATCTTTACTGAAACTTTTGATCAATTTAATGCATCCTTGTTGAACAACCATAAATTTTTTCCATCTTGCTGGCCCCAAACTTGGTTGTATAACTCTTTAAATGTGCACAGGGTGTGGATCCTCCATCTTGTAGTGTGTGTTTGATTTTTGCACAAGTGTCTTCACATGCACCAAGACACTTCAATTCCAATTCAAATTTGTTTAAGCATAATGAAAAATGAAAGCATGTATTCATGTACTTCCACTTTAAACCTTGAAAGAAGTCCCAGAACAGAACAGCTGAAAATGACACTCACCGTTGAACACTTCATTGAATTCTCCAGGGGGAGCGTGGGTCACAAAGTTAGCTGCGATGCGGACCTGCAGAAATAACATAATAAATTATGAGCGGGCACATATTTGCCTCACTAAAACACTGTGGCTTCGGCAATACTGAATCACAGCCAGTTTCCAGCGGGTGACTCTAGAGCTCAAATTACTCCATATACACAGCCTGACCTGCAACACTTCAAGAACACACACCGCTGAGTTCTCAACAATACACACAAGTTACATGTTCATGTTTTAAAACCACATCACCCACACCACTAAACATGGCCTGGGAACGCCTTGGGATCCCCCAGGATGAGCTGGAGGAGGTGCCCAGGAAAAACAACATGTTTCCTTACTCAGCCTGCTGCCACTGCGACCCTGTCCCAGATCAGTGGTGGAAAATGGATGGATATAATAATGTATTATTAAAAAAAATATGAATTAAAATAAGATATAAATTATTATTATTGTAATATTTCACTGTAAAATTAAAAAAAAGATTATATCCCCTTAATTTTTATACAGCTAATGTCTTTAAAACCCACCAAAAGAAGCTGTCAAGTACATATTTTTGACCAACAAAACACATTTAATACATATTAAGGGGAAGAGATTAACATAAAGGGAAGCATCTGGTAATCTGCCTAATGAGCATCTCCTGTGGCCTGGCTGGGGAAGTCAGCTCTGACAATATGCAGAAAATGACCACATGTAATTAAAGGGGAAGAAAATACGTGGCAGTTAAATGCAGCTTTTAGAAAAGAGACAGATGCTGAAAGAGACTGAACGAAAGAGCACAAATAAATCAGAATCCACCCGTCTGCTCCATATAAAACTCGAGACTACTGTCAAAGTGACAGACCATGTAAATGACAGTCTTGCCCTTCAGTTTCAAAATATGGAAAGATGCGATTAAAAGCCAACGATAAACAAGACAGTCCATCGCTAACAAGTCATTTTTGCTTCGCAGCAGAAACAACACTGGGGTGTGTAAATGACGACAGAATTCTCAAATTGGCTAAACTATCTCTTTAAACCAGCGTAGATTGCAGACTTCCACCTCAAAACACACCCGCTCCTGCGGTCGTAACTTCATCCGGCCGAGGCTTTCGGCTCAGATAGCTGTCGTGTCAGGCGGATCTGGCATCTACTGTCCCACACATGTGTAATTCTACCGGAGCACGGCCCGTTAAAGCCCGTCGGCCCGGTTCGGAGTGGGTGGATCTGCTGAGATCTATTTTTGAACTCACTCTGACAGCTAACTGCTAACAGCTGGCGCTCACAACACTTCCACTCAAAACAACACGGACATTGCGGCTTTAACGGACTGCGCGTGTCTTGCTAAAACACTGTTTGTTGCTCGGTGTATCGTTGTTATTAAGCCAGGTCTCTGTGTTTTACGGGAGTGCAAAACTGCGATTTCACTTCCTCACAGATTAGCACACGGCTAACCGGCTAGGCAAGCTCGCGCTCCTTCCGGGAACCAGTTATTCATCCTTCTGCACGCGGAGGGTTTTAATATAAAGACGTACGAGCGTGTATACTTGGGCGGTTTGTGAAAGTTAATTTAATGTTTTATTTTTACCTTCTCCTCGTCTGAAAGCGGCTCCTCAAAGTCGGTCATCTTGGCTGTGGCGGAGCCTCACGCCGCGGCGCATGCTGGGTAGCGCGCGCTGTCACGCTCGTGACCATAATAGGGCAAAACGGAGTGCGAGCCACCGCCTCGCTCAGCTCCTGCTCTCCTCTCCCGCCTTCTCCGGTCTGACAGTCAACTCGCGGAGAGGATATACCGGGAGCACGACTTCGAGGTGTACTTTCTAAAGGAGATTTTGATTCATAGCGGTGACTCGAATCTTTTGGATCAGTTCATAAAAAGATCCATTCAATGATTCGTGTAGTGGTCCTTTCTGCAAGTTACAGTTAAGTTATTCTTACGCTAGGAGGTGGCGACAGGTGAATGTGTTTTTGTCACTGAATAATTCACTCAGCAGATTCTTTAAATCAGGGGTCACCAAGTTCGGTCCTGGAGGGCCGGTGTCCTGCAGAGTTTAGCTCCAACCCTAACCAAACACACCTGAAGCAGCTAATCAAGCTCTTGCTAGGTATACTTGAAACTTCCAGGCAGGTGTGTTGAGGCAAGCTGGAGCTAAACTCTGCAGGACACACCGGCCCTCCAAGATCAAGTTTGATGACCCATGCTTTAAATAATACCAAGTTGATCTAAACCCATCTTCTTATCCTTTTTTCTTATGAAAATTTAATTTCCAAAAAGTAACAAAATAATAATACTAAAAAATCTTCACGTCACGCTAACTGCACTACATCTACAGTCTGAAATATAAATTATCTGAGCTCTTTAATATCTGAGGTATCCAATTTTAATTTCCATCAAAGGTGACACACTAACCCTAAACCTACCCCTTACAGACAACCTGTTTGCATTGTTACGCTTCCAGATAAACATAATTTACTATTTTTATATATATTTTTTTCCCCTCGTAATGTAAAAAAAAATCAGGTTTTACTATCCCTGTGGGGACATTTGGTTCCCACAATGTAGCACACACATATGCACATGTTGTGTTTCATTGTTTTATGGGGACATGCCATAGGCGTAATGGTTTTTATACTGTACAAATCGTATGTTCTATCGCCACACACCTAAGCCTGCCCCTTACAGGAAACTTTCTGCATTTTTAGATTTTCAAAAAACTTCATACATTTATAAGCTTGTTTCTTCATGGGGACCTAAAAAAAAATTCCCCACAAGGTCAAAATTTACTGGTAGGCTATTACTATCCTTGTGGATACATTTGGTCCCCATAACGTGATAAATACCACACACACACACACACACACACACACACACACACACACTCTCACACTCTCTCTCTCTTTGCCACTTATCTAAATGGGGACATTCCATAGACTTATATTGTTTTGTATACAGCTAATTTATAGCTATGTATGTGTGTGTATATACGAATTTGAATAATAGTAATAAAAAGAAAAAAGGATGTCCTAAAAATGAGGTTTTGTCAGATTTTGTAAATGGCTAAATAGGTAAACATTAAAATAAGGCTACAGTAATGTTAGTCGATTTAAGCCAAAATAGTAATTAACTTAAAACAAAATAAATGTTCAACAAGATAATTGACAAATCCTTTCTGTGATTCTTCTGCTATCCTACAGAGAGCAGCATTTCTCTAACATTTGAACTGCTGTTGGATGTAAAAGAAAAACAAAGAAAAAAAAAACTTTATTGAGCAGTAGAGGGCGCCATTACTCTGCCACTATCTGTGAGAAGCACATTCACATCTAAAACCATAGAGGTGAAATCACTGCAAAGCTAGCCAACAGCATTCACATCTGGGGCCTGTTTTATTCTCAAGAATCTGACACATAACTTCAAAATTCACTTATTCAACAGGAGATACATAGAAAATGAAGTCTTTTCTGTTAACGTTTCCATTTGCTTTAGTAGTTGCACTGCATGCACATTTTTGTAAGTGACTTTACAGAGTCCACATAAATGCAATGTACATATAAATGCAAGCAGGACATTATGAAAGGAAGAGGATGATCCATCAAACCTCTTTTTAACGCCCTGGAACTAATGTGCTTGCCTGGAGAGAAGTACACCACAGAGGAGCCTTTAGGCCCCTATATTTCCCCTTTCCCCTCCTCTTCTCTCATCTCTTCTGTCAGAGCCTGATCTTTTAGGTTTCTTGCTCTATAGCACCATACCTATTAAATATACAATATTTCACCTACAGAATAAATATGATTCTTAACCGAGCAGAATTAAACAAAGCAAAGGCAAACATTACGTCCAGACTTGCAAATTCTTTCCACAAACTTTCAAACAGTTTTCAAACATGGACGTATGATGTCTCAACAGAGAAAAAGAGCAAAAAGGACACAGAGAGGAATATTTTTTATAGCCAATAGTGTGCTGAGGATATTCTCATAGTCTCAACACAGCAAAACGATAACTGGAAACAAATGTGTGTGTGAACTCTTGAAAGCTTATCATCACAACACAGCAAAATAGGGGTAGTGAGGGACGAGAGAAGCGAGAGAGAAAGTCATCCATCACTAATGTGTCATCTCTTTGATCATAACCAACATTAGTGTCTATTGGTTTATATTTCTTGCATTTGTCTCCGGTATTTAACCTCCCTCACACTGAACTTTGCAGTAAAAAAATCTGTGTGTGTGTGTTGTGTGTGCAGTGAGGAAGTGAGGTGTGTTCCCACGACCTGTGCGTGTGGTAACCTTACCTCCCTTTGATCCTGCTTTGCCCAGATAGATTCTGCCTCACACACTCACACACATACTTGGGAAGGCACTGATGTGATGTGACAGTTGTTAAGGCCCTCTCGCTTTGATGTGGAGGATATGTCGGAGGTATTAGCCCTTCTGTGATCCAATCAAACACGCACGGACCTCTTCCAAACCACACGCATGTGCTGTAACTGAGAAGCTTTTGTTATTTCACAGCAGAGGAGACACTGGATTTCGCTCTCTATTTTTCTCTCATGGAATAATTTCTGTGTGATTATCAGCAAATGTGATTAAAACCAAACAGGCAGCACTAATGACACCATTAGTCGACCGAATAGAAAAAAAAATGGAGAAACTGTGTGTGTGTGTGTGTGTGTGTGTGTGTGTGTGTGTGTGTGTGTGTGTGTGTGTGTGTGTGTGTGTGTGTGTGTGTGTGTGTGTGTGTGTGTGTGTGTGTGTGTGTGTGTGTGTGTGTATGCCCAACTTTTTTTTCCATACAATACTGCCAAAAGCACACACTACACACTGTAAAAAAAAAAAAAAAAAAAAAGTTGAGCCAATTTAAAATTTTAAGGCAACCAGCTTCAGTAGATTTTTGAGTTTTCTCAACTTGTCGTTTTAAGTTTATACAACAAAAATTTGAGAATCTCCCACAAAAATGAGTTCAGCAAACTCAAAAATCTGCTGAAGCTGGTAAAACAATTTTTTTCACTCAACTTTTTTTTTTTTTTTTTTTTTTACAGTGCATAAGGAACAGCTTGGGCAGGCACGAACAAAATTTGTAGACACGGTGGATTATACATAAACAACTAAGAAATAAAAAAATATATAATGTAATATAATATAATATAATACAAACACACACACACACACACACACACACACATACATACATACATACATACATATATATATATATATATATATATATATATATATATATATATATATATACATATATATATACATATATATATGTATATATATATATATATATTTCAATTGTTTAAGCATAACTACCACTAAATGTATTATTTTTGCAGGCATTTTTGCATTGTATGATTTATTTGACATTTTTTCAGCCTGTTTAGTTGTGCTGCTGTGAAGCAGAGTATTTCTTTGTCTCACTATCCTTCTCTCTGTCTCATTCTCTCTCTGTTTGAACCTAAAGAGGTTGAGATGGTCCCAGTTGCACCAACAAGATGCTGTTAAGGCCCCTTCTTTACCAGAAGGCTTATTTTCTATTTTATTTAACACAGCCAAGCAAGACTGTCAGCTCATGCATTTAAGAAACAAAAACAGAGACAAACAGTCTATGGAGACCTTCAGTTATCCAGATGAAGTGTGCCGCGCTTTAGCGGATCAAGCACAACTTATAAAAGATCTTTTTGTGGAATGGCAGACATTACTTTGTGGCTTTAAATGTGATGGGAATAACTATTAGTCAAGCTGCTGGTCTCCTGCTATTGCTGTGTCACAACCAATAAGACTGGACTGCTAGATTCATCTTCACAGAGGAATTCTGGTTACGACTGAACCGAGTCTTCAGAACTAACACACACATGCACGCACGCACGCACACACACACACACACACACACACGGTGAGGACAGTGAAAAATCCCTCACGCAGGGGCTATCATTCCTCTAAACCCAGACAGCAACACAGAGACAGAGGAGGGGGACAGAAGGTCAGGTTTGTTTGACGGTAAAGCATCACAACACCCTGCAGTGTTTGTTTTTGCTGCTGGTGTTTTAGGGGAAGAGCACTATCAGCACGTTCAGGTGTGTGTCGGGATGTTTGTGTGTGTGTGTGTGTGTGTGTGTGGTAGGTGGTGATGGTGTTTTGAGTAAACGCCTGGGAAAACTATTGTGAAGGTAAAGTCATCCATTAGTGACATCTGACATTTTATGGTCATTTTATGGCACTTTATCTGCACACAATACACAAAAACTGACAATCTCAGACAGTAGAGACCCTGATGAGCCATGAAGACTTACAAATTAGATTAAATGAATGGTAAGAATATTTGCTTTGTATCTAGATCAATATGAGTAATACAAGACACTCTTGTTTGTTTGAGATACATATAACAAATAGACTGCATCTTATCAGATCTATACTGCCCTAAATCCGTTTGGTTAGATTCAGAGAAAATTGAGTGTAAATCAAAATTTAAGAATAAGAAGGTTTACTTCAACCTACATTTTTTTTAAATCTAGTTGCCAAGGCAACACTTTTAAGTGAAGTTTTAATTTTAAGTTTTTCATCTGTGTGTGTGTGTGTGTGTGTGTGTGTGTGTGTGTGTGTGTGTGTGTGTGTGCGCGCGCGCGTGTGCTTTTGTGTTTATTTCATCTTTACTTTAACTACCAAATAAATAAATATAATATTTTTTTATATAGTTTTAGTGAATAATAACAACACTGGTCTTCAAAGAGTAAATGTGCTGTTCTCTTTCACACACTTTGTCTCTGTCTTATGCAATGTATCTTGTAAATACTGGAAGTGCTGGTTGCTGAATAAGTGGAATGAAGCAAGGGAAAAAAACAGAAGAGAGGAAAAAGGATGAAATCTTTTTCTCCAAGAGCACTGGGAAAGACACAAATGAATGAATCAAAGAGAAAATCAATTCAGAGAAGAAACAGAAATGCTAGACTCTTTTATTGCACCGGGTTCGCTCTTTCATAGCTCAAGAGGCTTTACTATGTTCTCAGGTATTTTAAATATCAACTTTGCCTCAGATGTTTCTCTTAGAAGGGAAATAAAGAACAAAAACAAATGAGTCAATTGTTGACTTGGTCTTAGAAGAATCTGATGGGAAATTCACACTGTGACTTAATTTCAGACTTTGGTATGTTGGTGAATCTGAGCACATTGCTGAGATCTGCAATTAATGAGGACTTATCCATCTCATTGCTGTCTCTGAAAAACTGTGATATTAAAAAGATGAGTTACTTTTCTGTGGGTGTCAAGAGAGAGAGTGAGAACGAATATTGACAGCAATATGTCGTGATGTTGCATATCCCTGTAATGTGATGTGATGTGCTGTGTTGTTTGCTCAAGCTGAGTGGGAATGTGTTTATTGAAATGTTTACTAAGACTTTCAAACATGCACAAACATCTCTCTCTCCATTTTCTCTCACTCTCTTTTGTTCTCAGTATTTAGAGAAGACTCTTACATCGGAACCACAGACATAAAAGCAGGTCTCCACACCTGTGTCAGAGATGCAGGTGTTTTAATCTCATTCTCTTGACGTCTCCATCAGTCATCTGCCACACTCTCTCCGTCTCTTTCTCCCCCTCACATGCCATCTCTCTCTAACAGCTGTAGATGGGCAGAATATATGGCTATGTAAACACATTAGGAGACTGTTTATGGCTGAGTAAACCCCTACAGTTTAAACACTTTTGAGAAATGTGATTCAAGAGCCAAAGTGAAGTGCTGTGAGAGGGAGCGCCGTTAAGGTGTCCCTGGCATGCCTGTTTATTTTGGTTGGGGTGTCCTTGCCAGTGGACAACTCTCATCGGGGGTGAGGGGGGTTAGATGATGTCAGCTCTGAGACGAGGATGAGAAAAATGTCAAACAAACTAAGGAGCAAAAGAGAAGAACTCAGCTGTTACAATACTTGAGTGTGTGTGTGTGTGTGTGTGTGTGTGTGTGTGTGTGTGTGTGTGTGTGTGTGTGTGTGCGCGCGAATGTTTGTTTGTATGCGTGCGTATGTCTACGTGTTTTGTATGCGCATTGGTTTATTTGTCATGCGATGGGAATCGTAGGAATTTAACAATTCTGGTTCTGATTCTACTGAATGATTCATTCCATTGTATTCATTTTTAGAGGGAAAGAATGGCCATTTCATGGTATTTAGGCTACTTCTTTAAACAACCTGTTGTCAAATGACGAGGCCATTTCAGTCGAGAGAAACCGCACTCCAAAATGAATGTTTGAATCATACTCATTTTACTAACAATTGTTCAGCTGACAAAATGTTTTTTCCAAAGTAGACAAAAACCCCAAAACAGATTTGGAAGTTGCATGTTGTGAACATTACGTGAGCATGCCGTAAAGACTTCAAGCCTATTCCTCACAGTCTCATTTTTATGTTAAATTGGCGTCTACCTTGACTAAGGTTTTTTTTTTCGGTTCGCAAATCACACTGAATGATTCTTTCGTGAATTGGACTGATGTGATTGGTGTTTGTTGTTCAACTAACTGATTCAGGTTTCCAGTCAAAGCGACTCTTGATGATCCGGAACGACTGGAGTAGGAGTAAGTGAACAGGAAAGGTGGTGTTTGAGTGTCTGTATTTTAATATTTTGACCCTGACCCCATAATCCCAGGAACCAAATTTTGTGAAGTGTGTTCAGAGAGCATCGGTACACTTAAACTCACAGTCAATAAGCAACTTCAAAGGCACCTGAATTATACCCCAGCCTTCTATATGTCTGCTCTCTGTCTCGCTCTTGCACACTCATACCTTTCAGAGGACTGGAATCCCATGCATTTGACCCAGAGACCCTCAAGCCAACAAGCAGATTCAGCATTCATTCACTCATATATGTAATCAGATAATCAATATATCGTAGTAACATAAGATTCAATATCATAACACAACTTAAAAGCAACATAAGGTGTTTCACAATTAGTAATTTCACAAGACAAGAGTTTTAAACTCTAAAAGTACCTGCATATGCAAAGCACAGTTAAAATCAGATCAAATATCTCAACCACTCAATATTCCCCCAGTCCAAATGCCAGTGTGAAAAACTGAAAATCTCATGGGGTTGACTAAATATAAATGGGAAGATTATTCCACTACAGAGAATGTTTTATCACTTTTTGACTTGTTATTAGACCAATGGACAACCAGAATATATCACCATTAAACTAATTATATGCACACAAATATCAAAACCGCATATGTAAGTGAGTGCACGAAAACAGTGGAGTACAAAAGTCTGGGACCAATTTGAAGAGTATGTTTAAAAAAAAAAACACATGATCCTATAAATCCAGTTTAAATTGAATTATGTTTAAACGTGAAAATAAAAACACTAAAGAAAAAAATCAGATAAAATGAGACATATTTCAGATTCTGCACTATTTCTAGTTTACTAATCAAATATGTGTGATAATGAGAAAAGGTTAGATGTTCGTGGAGGTTATGCAGCTTGATGTCATTAAAGCAAAAGCAGGACAAATCAGATATTCACATATGTTATTTTTTTAATTCAACATTAAACTCAAAATGTTAGACTAATAATATAATCAATGTAATGCAATTTTTGAAAATTAGACCAATGCAAAGTAAAGTATTTTCACTCATGGTCTCAGACTTGTGGTTTTCACATTAATACCAAGTTATGTCATGAAAGTGTAGAAGGCACAGACTGATGGATCCTTAAAGCAAAATGACGATATTCACAGATATTCACGACATTCAAGCTACTTGGCACCTGCTGATTGGTTAATGTTGCATGCACAGCCATTCGCAGTGCACTTTCAGAGTTCCTCTGAAACCTCCTCCTGTATAGATCTGCAACAGGTTTTTATATATGCTATTCGTGCAGCAGTTGTATGTCTTTAATACTCATAGCACAGTATTGTATGTATAGGAAGTAGCAAGTTCCTGTGCTCGCTTTGCAGTAGCATCAGCAATAATTTACAACAACAGCATTAACCACCAGCAGCAGCAGTGTCACCAAATACATTAACAGTGTCATATCCATTGCCATGCTCAAACCTTCAGAGAGTTGTCAGGATAGAAATAAACAAAAATACATTTATGTAATTAAATTCAACATAAATACCTGCAGAAATTATACTTGAAAACAGCAGTATTTCTATGTGAATCATTCATCAACAATGAAGAAAAATTTCTAGTAATCACTGTACACTGTATATCTTCCAATTCATATTATACTCATATGGTCAGTGAGTGCAAAGCTTTCTGTGAACAGATGTAAAGACAGCACACAGTATGCCAGGATAGATAGAGTGGAGAGTAACAGGGCAGATCAGTTGAAGGCATTCTTGAGTGCTGACTCAGGGGAATTTTCTTTTCTTTTTTTATATTGTACCATGTAATGGACTCTATGTTCTGTTTTGCAATCACTCCCTCTGGCCTTCCTCTGCAATCTTATAAACATAGGTAAAACCATCAAGCTGCTCCTTGTACATATACCTCTTTCTATCTCTCTATCACATACGCAACCACACTATGTATTTCACAACCCCAAACATGTGCAGAGGAACTTATGCATCAGATCTGGCAACTTTACTCACTTTTCCTACTACATTAAAGGAAACTAATGCAATGTTTCTGGGAATATGACTTGATATGAAGCAGCCCTCATACTAACCGGCCCCTCTTCTCCCTTAAACGTACTTACAGTAAATAGAGAAAAAAAGTAAAAATAACCACAACTCAAACAGCTTGAATTATATGGAATAAAATTACTGTCAAAAATCAATTGTGCGTAAATCAAAACCACATGTCTGTCATTATAAAAACATCAAAAACACTGAACGTAATTGTGATTTTATGAGGGACTCCAAAATCTATGATCAAAACAGATGAGTACGACTCCAAAACGTATGACAGGTTGAGTTTACACACACAAAAATGTTTTTCCATAACTATTTTTCCATAGAATTAGCACATTTATGCATGAATGTGTATGTATATTTGCACTATTGTGTGAAAACTTCTGTGATAAAGGTTCCCATGATATTTCATATGAATTTCAATTGATATTTCTATCATATCAATACATAATTGCCTATAGTACTTAAAGGGATAGTTCACCCAAAAAATGAAAATTCTGTCATTAATTACTCACCCTCATGTCGTTCCAAACCCGTAAGACCTTCGTTCATCTTTGGAACACAAATTAAGATATTTTTGATGAATTCCGAGAGCTCTCTGACCCTCCATAGAAAGCAAGGATCCTAACACAATCAATGTCCAGAAACGTAGTAAGGACATTGTTAAAATAATCCATGTGACGTCAGTGGTTCAACTGTAATTTTAGGAAGCTATGAGAATACTTTTTCTAAAGAAAACAAAATCCCAAAATAACGGTTTTATTCCTCCGTGTCACCCTGGCGCCATTTTGGAAGCATCACATACGTAAACAATGTACGCAACGTACATTCAAAGTGTAAAGTCAAATCAAAGTGTAAACAACATACATACATTGCATACGTTGTTTCCGTAAGTGATACTCTCCAAAATGGCACCAGGGTGACACATAGGAGATGAATTCTTGAATAAAGTCATTATTTTAGTTTTCTTTGCGCACAAAAAGTATTCGCGTAGCTTCCTAAAATTACGGTTGAACCTCTGACGTCACATGGATTATTTTAACAATGTACTTACTACGTTTCTGGACCTTGATCGTGTTAGGATCCTTGCTTTCTATGGGAGGGTCAGAGAGCTCTCGGAATTCATCAAAAATATCTTAATATGTGTTTTTCGAAGAAGAACGAAGGTCTTGCAGGTTTGAAACGACATGAAGGTGAGTACTTAATGACTGAATTTTCATTTTTGGGTGAAATATCCCTTTAATTTCTTAACTATTCTAGATTCTATAGCAGCATGAATTCTTACCGACCTGATGAAGAGCTTCACCTGATATCAGTCTGAGGAGGTGAATAAGGTAGAAAATGATGTATGGAGAAAGGAAGAGAGGAATTGAGTGGCATTAAGGTAAAATCTGATGACATGCAGGCACTCAGATGGACAAATGGTGAGTTGGTGTCACTGATAGTGGGGGGTCTGTGATACTGATATCTTTTAGTCTGGGAGCAAGTGTATATGTATGTGCGCTTGCATCTTTAACAACGTCCTGACCGGAGTTTTGGGTCTCGTTCAGACCCCAGCATGCACTGGAGCAGGACAAGGTGACAGGAGAAGTAATGAAGATGAATGTGTGTGTGTGTGTGTTTCTGAGAAGGCTGCTTTTCTGCTCAGATTAAGATCAGGCTTGCTGATAAAAATGCCCGCCAGGCCACTCAGAAACCCAACACTCCTCTCTTCTCTTCTCTTTCCTCACCTCTCTTCATTCCCCCTTTTCCCATTCCCTTCATCTCTGTCCATTCCTCTTGTATAAGTACAGGAATGAGCTTTTGGTTTTTGTCTTCCTTTATAGCCTTTTCATTAGAAGTTTGCTTAATTGCAAATATTTCCCTCAGTTTTCTATGTACAGTATGTTGTATGTGTTAGAGAGAGCTGAAGGGCAGCTACTAAAGATTGTTTGGATAAAAATGACAAAAATGAGTACTGTAATGAGTACTGTATAGGGTATTAGATAAAAAGAAGAAAAAACATTTGAAATTTTGCACTATTTTTGACATCATGACAACAAATGGTCTCTAGCGACAAGCTAGACTGCTGTGTGACAACACAATTACAGTCAGAATATATACTGTTCATTTGGGGTCAGTAAGGTTTTTTTTTAAAGAAATTAATAATTTACACAATAAACTGATCAAAGTACAGAATAAATTAATCAAAGGTTAGGTAAAAAGACTTATAAATATTTACATTTTAGATAAATGCTGTTCTATTGAACTTTGTTCATCAAAGAATCCTGAATGAAATATATCAAATGTATATTAAGCAGCACAACTGTTTTCAACATTGATGATAATAATAATGTCACAGTCATGGACTTTTGTTTGTGTTTTCATTCCCCATGTGTTCTGTGTGACCTAGTTTCTGCCATTGTCTTATGAGTTGATCACCTTCATTGTGTTCACCTGTCTGCCCCTCGTTATCTGCACTATATTAGTTGCTGTCCTTTGTTACCCTGTGTGTGTGTGTGTGTGAACCCTCTCATCTCCAGTTATATTAAATCTCTTATTCCCTTTTGAACCGTCGGCTTTGCTTATAATGTGTGTACACTGCACAAAACCGTGACAAATGTTTCTTGAGCACCAAATCAGCATGTTAGAATGATTTCTGAAGGATCATGTGACACTGAAGACTGGAGTAATGACTGCTGAAAATTAAGCTTTGACATCTCTGGAATAAATTACATTTTAAAATATATACAGTCATTTTAAACTTTAACAACATTTTACAGTATTTCTCTGCTATAACTTAATTGTCATACTTTTGACTTTTCTATGTTCACTAAATTCAGCCGACGTCTTTCAAAAACATTAAAAAAAAAAAATCTTTTGACCAATACTGTATTTGATGTTTGATATACAGTTATGTGGCCATGTGTCAGCTACTATTATATTTTCACACCAACCATCCATCCCGCTAATAAATTTCACCTCATCAGAAAACCCTTCTTGTTTATCATTTACATGAAAACCATCTGTTATGCTTCACTGTTACGTTATTTTATCAAATCCTGAGTTCTCTTCATCTGACAAAATATTTTCTGATGGATGAAGTGAATAGTAGAGCGCCGTATGAGATAAATCATTTGACCTTTTATTCAGTCTCAAAAAACATCTCTTCTCAGAACTGCCAGTGCACATAGTGCAAACCCAAACTGGGCTAGAGAGTTGTCTGTAGCACAACTTCTCTGAACCAGGTTTCATAAATCACTGTATGAAACCTGGATCCTAATCAGGGTCATGCACCCTCTCACCCGCCAGCGGAATTAGGGCAGACCCAAACAGACCACTCAGCAGGCCCAGATCGGTGGCATTCGTCAGATACCATGCTGCCTATTTATTTGCTGGAGACACGTGGCTGCAGGCAACACTGATCTCTCACTATCCCTTTGTTTCTATATCTCTCTATCAGCGCCCTGATCCTCTAGGGTCATATTAAGTGTGTTTAAGGCCACTGTTAAATGGTCTGAATTATCATACTGTAACGATTAGTAATAATGGCCCACAGCTCATTCAAGGCAATCTGAGAACTATACCACAGCCTTACTGTGCACATCTGCTTCCCTATAAGATCATACTATACTTAGAAAATACTTAATGTTTGACAGATTACAGTACTTTCACTTTTACAAAACTCACACACAAACAGTATGTAAACAAAGCTGCAGTGTAACTGCAATATTTACAATCAATATCTTTTTATTTGCAAGTATCATCAAGCTACAGTCTTCACCTATGTGTCAAAGTATATGACACAATACATAACTGGATATTTGAATGATTAAATAGACATTGTGCACTTCCTTTGTCTTTTGCAGCAAGTGCACAGTGCAGAGACCAGTTGTAGTCTGATTGACCTGTATAAATGATGAATGAAGCTGAGCTACACTCACATTATCTAGATAGTAAAGTGCATGTAAGTGCAAATAGGTATACATTCTTAGAAATTAAGGAACGAAAGCTGTCACCAGGTTGGTACCTTTTCAAAAGGTACACATTTGTACCTAAAGGGAGGTTCACGAGCAAGGACCACACCACAACCAAATATGGAATTGAATAGTTTATTGTTCAGAATGTTAGGGATGAGTTGGAAGAGGATGAAAAGGTAGATGGGATAGGATGATGGTCAGGTTGATCTGGGCGTCTTGGATTGATGGCCCGGAGAAACTCAGGATGGGGGTATCATCTCGTTTGAATATTTAGGCCAGACGATTAGGCCTGTTGGCGATAGTGTAGCAGCTTTCTGTCGGTCAGTGCAGCAAATTCACGTGACTGTCTTGAACACAATGAGAAATCTGTATGGGAAAATATTTTACCTTCATGTGAAATTCCTAGTTGTGTAGATTCCCATTGAAGTGACTGGATTTTGCTACTGAAAATTCACTGAACAATGGTAAATGTGCAGTTTAGCAGCATTTCTGCTGCACAACAGGCTTTTTACAGAAAATAAAGTGATTTATTGTCAAAAATTGTGTATTTCTTTTGATGAATGCCATAAATCAAAAATGGTTCTCAAGAGTGGTTCATTGAATGTTATCATGAAATTGACCATTGTAAAACACATTTTTCCAATAAAAACAGATCTTCTGAAAACACGAGTTGTTCCTAATCAAGGAGAGAAGATTGTAGGACATGCTATGGATAGAAAACAAACTGAAAATCACAAGCAGACACAAGCCCCACTGTGATGGTGGCCTGTTCAAAGCTCTCTCTGCCCTGTCATTAAACTAATCAACTCATTATTGGACAGTTCATGTTGGTCATTGGTCACGTTTTGTAGAAAGGGGGGCCCTTTTATTAAGCAGTGTTTATGTCTGAGATCTCTCTTAAGATACCCTAATGCAAACTCTGATTTAAGCCAAGGGGTCAATTTCTGGCTGGTTAGCATGACCCCTTAAAGGAGTAGTTCACTTCCAGAATGAAAACTTCCTGATCATTTCTTTCTTTCTTCAGTCGAAAAGATGGTTTTTGTGGGAAAACAATCCATGATATTTCTCCACATAATAAACTTCAAAGATGGCCGATGGGTTGAAGGTCCAAATTGTAGTTTCAATGCAGCTTCAAAGGGCTCTATATGATCCCACCTGAGGAATAAGTGTTTTATCTAGTAAAACAATAGGTCATTTATATACTTTTTAACCACAAATGCTCATCTTGCAACATTCAGTCACGCGGTAGAACCAATCCAGTGTTTACAAAGCAAACCTGCAAAGAAAGTCAAAACGCCCTTTACAAAAAAGGTAAATCAATGATGTCGGACGATTTTGAAGTTGTAAGGAGAAAATGAGATAGCCCTACCCTTCCTTTTTGAACTGAAGTACACAGACGAACTAACCACGCGTGACCTTTTCAACGTGATTATGTAATTTGTGAAGACGCACATGATGATTTGTGGTTAAAATGTATATACATTTTTATTTTTTAAGAAAATGACTGATCGTTATGCTGGATAAGACCCTTACTCCTCGGATCGAGCCCTTTGAAGCTGCATTGAAACTGCAATTTGGACCTTTAACCTGTTGACCACCATTGAAGTCTATAATATGGAGAAAATTCCTGGAATGTTTTGCTCAAAAAACGTAATTTCTTTGCGACTGAAGAAAGAAAGATATGAATATCTTGGATGACATGGGGGTGAGTAAATGACCAGGAAATTTTCATTCTGGATGGAAGTACTAGAACTACTCCTTTGAGGCAGAGCTATATTATCAGCAGCCATTTTCATCATTAAAGTAGATATTTTACCAATACTCAATTCTTTTTAGGGGACTTCAAAAAAGGATAAAGTGAACTTGTGCTGCCATGACATCATTATCCTGCAGTTCCAGAAAAATTTGTCACATGACATCAACAGCTAAGGTAATTGGCTTAAAAAAACTGACGGGAAAGCATGCTGAAGAAAAGCAAGATAAAATGACTCTTTATGTCATACTTAATGTCTTTATATGAACTTCTGCTGAAAAAATAATAACACAGTTAACAAGTACCACAGCACAGGAGAGCTAAAGAGAGCTTACACCTCTACCAGTCACAACTGTTAACACCTTTCTTCATGTTTACACAGGCAATGAAGTTTTATAATAACATGTCATTTTCGCTCAATTGTTAGCTAATGTCCTTAGTGCATGCTCGTTTATATTATTAATATTACCTCTGTAGCTTCCAGAGAAACTCTCTGTTAGGGCTCCATGTGGAGTGAGCAGCCCACATAGCTGTCATCCATTTTTGTCCTCTTGAGCCCCTCTGACCAGCCTCATTCACTCTGTTATATTCAGTACCGATAGTAAAATACTGTCCAGTATGGGCACGTGATGTATGTTAAGCACACGGTTGTGTTTTCAATAACATGTGATGTACATATTCAGCTATTAGCCATGATAATATCTGATAGGCTCAGAGTCAGTTTAAAATATTATTTTAAAAGCAGCACACCTTTTGTCACAAAACAACACTCACAGAACAAAATTCTCACGTCAAAACGAAACAAAAAATACACCAACACGTTACAGCACAGGTTGTTCTTGAATCTTAAACCTTTACCGTCCTCTGACCAATTCAAAACAAAAACAAATAGAGAAAAAGAAAGAGAGAAAAATCTGCCATATTGGGCAAAGTGTGCAAGGCGCTCATGAGAAATGTAGATTTCAGTTGTAGTGCTTTCACAAAATAAGTTCAAATAAAGCCATGCAACAAATAAGAGGGATTTGGGGGGCAAGGTAAAAAATGCAAGGGATGGACTTCATATCCCAGAATGCCGTGGACAAAATCCTGAGGAACGGGGGAAAGTGGGTGTGTCTCAGGTCTGGTCCAGCCATTCGGCACGTTTAGGAGCTTTGCAGGTGTGAATGTCGACGGCCTCCTCGCAGTCTTTGCACTCCACGGCGCAGCACCACTTAAACTTACACTCGCACTTGGTGATGCGTTTTATGCGTGTGGTGTCATAACCCCGCCCACAACACATGACCTCGCAGCCATCGGTCCCCCGGGACGTCTTGTTACAGACCCGACCAGCAGTACCCAATGAACCTAGAATGCGAAGAAGGAAAGTGATTACTAGTTTTGCTCCAAGTCCCAGATTTTACATCAGCCGTCAAGTGGTCACCCACGATATACACTGTATGACATAAATCTGTAAAATAACAAAAAAGTACTGATCATTACCAGGACTTGATCCATTAAATGCAAAACACCTGTAAAAAATAAATACTGAAATTTCCTTCAAATTAATACAGTACATTTTGACATATTTTATGATTTTTTTTGTGTACCCTCCAAAATAAAGGATTTTATAATATATTTACAACAACCATCAAATTATTAAATATGCACCCTGCTTTTCATTATTAAAATTTTACTAAATTCTTGTTACCATAATTTTTTATATCATTATTTATTATAAGGTCATTTATTTAGTCATATAAATTATATTCTTATATTTAGTATGCGTATCTGCTTTATATTTCATTAATATTTATAACCATGTTTCACTCTTTTTGACTACAAGAAAACACAAGCAAAAGGCTATTAACAAGAAAGAATTAGATCAAATTAAATTAAACAGATTCAAATTTGTAAATGCATATTTCTTGTGATCAGTAAATAAGCATAAAATACATGTTTTAGGCAAATACATTTTTTTTTAATTCAATAGACAGTAAATAAATAAAATTCTTGTCAGGATTACAAAGTTAATGTAGTCTGAGTCGTAGAATTTAGCCAAAATATTGTTTGACTAGATACAAAAAATTATGTCTGTGAAATAATAATGACATAACTTTAATGAACAGATGAACTTTGATATACAGACACAGAAATACACTCTTAGAAATAAAGGTTATTAATTGGCATTGATGGATCTGTGAAGAACCTTTTACATTCATGGAATATTTCCATTTTACAAAAGGTTGAAAAAAAAAAAAGTTTGGTAATATTTTATTTTAAGGTTGTTACACGTTACATGTATTTACTATTATAATAACAATTAACTATGCATAATTACATGTAAGTAACCATATAAGACAAACCGTAATCCTAACCCTAACTATATAGTAAGTACATGTAGTTAATTAATATTACTCAGTACTTAAATGTATAATTACACTGTAACAAGGGCACCTTGAAATAAAGTGCCAAAGGTTCTATAGATTATTAAAATGTTGTTACCACTAAGAAAAAAATGGTTGTTTAAGAACTGTTCATTGAAAGGTTAGGATCTTTGTTTTTAAAAGTGTACTTGATAACGTTCTTGTAACACAAAGTAACAAGGAAAGTAAGACCATATCTAATCAGTTTGGTGTTTTGGTGAGTCTGCATGTTGTTGTTTCGCAAGGTTAAACACACAGTGGACAGTGATGGTCTCTCTCTTAAAAAAAAAATTCTCTGCTTGCCCTGCGGCCATGAGAACCAGAGAGTGATGGTTGTGCTGGCAGCTTTGAAAGAATGGGATTTGAAAAATGAGCCTGTTGTATCCTTGGGGTGCAAATTCCACTGGGGTGGTGGTGCTGGTGGTGGTTAGGGGGTAAGCGCATTGACCCTCTGAAATCACTGAGCTGTGAGCTGTCTGTCTGACCCAAACACACACTCAAACCGTCACACTGATGCATGAGCTGCAGTACTGATCTCAGAAAGCAGAGAAACACACTGTCCTAGCCAGGTGACGTGACACGTTTCCAGAAGGCATATGCTGTCTAAACTATTAGTCGGCTGGTCAGTCTTAAGACTGTCCTCACTATTTCAGACCCATCACCAACTGAACATGGGACTTTGCAGGTATTCCAGATGATACATGCAGAGGTGTGTGAGAGCATCAAGGATTAACAAAGCAAAAAAATCCCATCCCACCTCTTCTGACCCTGTCAAAGCCTCGGCTGCCCTTTTTACCCTTAAGGTTTGTGGTTAGGTTTAAGGCAGGGCAGGTGTGAGAGTCAATTTACCTCAGTTACTGAATCCTATCTTTCTCTACACTCTCGAGTCATGTAAAAATGAACATGGCTTACCACCATCAGACTGAATCTCATGAATGAGCATCCTCTGAGGCCTGTGACAAGTGACTCAGCCTTTTAGTCTTGTTAAATTAAACACTTTATAGTTTCTCATAAACAGGATATTCCACTGAATTGACACTACATTATATTCTTTTCACTTATCAGACAGGCTGAGCACTTTATGCGTTCTGACGTCTTGTGTGATCTAACTCTTAATTCTGAGAAATCCATGTGAAACCCGAGTTTGGCATTCATTTTGTTAATACTGAGTGATTCAGGGGCAGCAGAGTTAACTATTTGTGTCATTAGTAATACATGAGTCACAGAATAGTTTAGTGCTACTTGTATTATTACTAAACGAGTTACACTGCTTGAAAGACATTGCTGTACTGATATTCTTCAAACATTCAGGCTTAGTTTATTCTAAACTCTTTAACCCTAATTACTAAACAACTGGACAATTAATTCAACCTGAAAAGCTTAACATCAAGACTTTGCGTTTTAGAAAATGTCGGCCCTAAGCATGGTATCCTTGATTCATTTGTAAACTTTGTGATTTTTAAGAAATATAAGAAAAAAGTTTGCTATTAATGCATGTATTCTTTGTGGAACAGGCATAACCAGAAGCAAACTTCAAAAAATGAAACAAAAAAATCATTAAAAAAATTGAATAAATAATAAAAAATATATATTATTGCATAAATAATTAAATAATTATTACTAATAAATCAAAATAATGAAAGTAATACAATTAATGAAAAGTTTTTTGTACTTTTTTTCTTTCTTACCTGCAGCTTTGTCCATGACACAATAATCAGGTGAGTTTTCGAAGTACACCAGATCATTTTTTGTGGCTTTCCTGAAGTCTTTATTGGCTACTGTGAATCCTGTCCCATCTTGGTTCATGGTAACCTCGATGGCACCGTTGTATTTCTTGCGAAGGTAATCTCCCGTTTTACGGAAATCCGACATTGCCAACCAGCAGGTTCTCAGAGTACACGACCCACTGACTCCGTGACATTTACACTCCAGCTTCATAAACCGCTTTACAGCCTATAAAACAGAAACCAAAAAAAAAAAAACATCCCTAGTAGTAATTATATAAACAGATTCCACGTGGCCAAGAATAGCTGCAGAATGTAAACAGAGTTTTACAGGAACGTTGTAATATGTGTTTCATTCGACATGAGATTTTGTAAGGTTTCTCCTCCACACGGGTAGAGTTCCATTATCTTAAACGTACATAACCTTACCATTCTCCCACAGCGGTTATTATGAAGGTTCATGAGTGCTCGTGCGTCTTTCACAGTTCGCTCTTTTGCATCTACGAAGGCTTTGGCGAATTTTATCCCATAGTTTATATTATCACTGCAGCCACCCCAGTCAAACTCCCCTCGTTCGTCACTGGCCCGGCCGCGCTTGTGGGGGTCACAGTTGCACGTCTTTAGCTCCCCCTGACTGCAGGCGCGGGTAATGGCGAAAACCACTCCTGCTGAGGAGATTGCGTATACGAACGCCGCCTCACGACTGCCTGCGAAGACAAGAATCATGAAGCCACAACAAACACATGCAGGACTTTTATCAGACACTCACAAACACTTAATTACACCCTCCGCTCTCATATAATCTCAAACAGCACTTCTGATTTGTCCGCTAGAGACCTGCCCATAGAGGCACAACTGGCCCCAGTGTGAGTGTTTTGTTTAAATATTAGTACAGGCCTAATCCCTCCAGGGTGGGCCATTCTCTGCTAGGATAAATTGTTTGAAGGCTAGCAGTCTGATAGTGAACTGCCACAGTTATTTTCTAACCCTAACCTGGTATTTCTAAGCATCCTGCATGTTTGGATTTACGTCACTCACACTGATTTCTTTAGCCTGACTGAATATAAGAAAGAGAAAAAAATGTTTCTTGAGCACCAAAATCAGCATATTAGAATGAATTCTGAAGGATCATGTGACACTGAAGATCGAAGTAAAGACAACTGAATATGGAGTTAGCATCACAGGAATAACTTACATTTTATAATATATTAAAATGAAAAATAATCATTTTAAAATCGAATAAGTATTTCACAGTATTGTTGTTGCTTTTGAACTGTATTCTTGCATTTTTGTGGCAGGTAAGATCCTATTACAGTAAAATGTGTCCTTATTTTCACATTAAATTAATATTACATGGCAATATTAAAGGACATATCAATAGCTTTTAAATTACGTGAGCGGCATTAATAATGACGTTTTTAAAGCTTTAAATATATCTGCTAAATGTGGAGTACACTAGCATTTAAATAACCCTGAAGTTCTAGTGTATATAAATAACTTCCACAGGATTAAAATATTGTTTTAATGGAGTCTTTTATGTTAAGACCCCCTGCCCAGATCTTCACATATTATCCTTCTCACGCTGCTCTTCAGTCGTTTTCAGTTTCCTGTTGCAGCTAAAATGTGTTTCAATGATCAGTGCAATGACATCT
Organism: Acrossocheilus fasciatus; assembly: GCA_036784905.1. Taxonomy (NCBI): domain Eukaryota; kingdom Metazoa; phylum Chordata; class Actinopteri; order Cypriniformes; family Cyprinidae; genus Acrossocheilus; species Acrossocheilus fasciatus. The sequence continues at coordinate 14,849,291 of CM071945.1, read as the reverse complement.
GGAGGATATCTATGTTTGAATCGCTCCATCATTCATACAGATAGATATTCTCTGAAGAAAAATAGATTTTTTTAATAGTACAGTTGCTGTTTATAGGAGAATCCTCTCTTGGCAACCGTCATAAACTGAATACGCACAGTGCTGCGAGAGTCTGTCCGGCTGCCAGAATCATCTCTCCAAACATTTACATCCACTATGCCTGTTTATGTGGTAAAGAGGCATAGAGAATGCTGGAGGGGTGATATTTTCACACAGGGATCTTTGGAACGCTGTATGAAAGCCAAACAGAAAGCACATTTACAGTGCAGATTTCTTGAGTAAACTTCAGGTTCAGACTGATTTAAATGATCCTGCGGGGTTTTGTCTGTTTATCACACCTGGCGAGGGATTTGTGTGAATGTGGCTGGATTTTCCTGTGAGATCTGAGTTGTTTCATTAATATCCCACAGTGATAAACAGCAATGGACATGTCCAAGAGCACAACTGTTTAAAATATCATTATTCTATTCTAATCCTTGCTGATATACTGTGGTGACATTACAGTATGATGATCTAGGTATTTGCTGTATGTAATATGTGCATCTGACTGGGGGAATGCACACACACACACACACACACACACACACACACACACACACACACACACACACACACACACACACACACACACACACACACATATACATATACACTACTGGACAAAAAATAAAAATTGTAATTATTTTTGAAAAAGTCTCTATTTCTAAAATACTAAAATACAGTAAAAATAGCAATATTGTGTTATACAGTATTATTATATAACAATAATATGATACATATAAATATAATAATATATCAAATGATAAAATAATAAAAATATACTCCAGTCTTCAGCTTCACATGATTCTTCAGAAATCATTATAATATGCTGATTTTTTTTTTTCAGCTCAAAAAGATTTCTTATTATTATCAATTTTGAAATCTTTTTGCTGCTTAATAATTTTGTAGAAACCATGATACATTACTTTTCAAAATTTGGGGGTATATTAAATAATATAATACTTTTATTCAGCAAGGACAAATTAAATTGACCAAAAGTGTCAGTAAAGACATTTATAATGCTTCAAAATATTATTTTTAATATTTTTATATAAATATTATTATTATTTCAAATATATGCTGTTCATTGAACTTTCTGTTTATCAAAGGTTCCTGAAAAATGTTTTAAACCTTGATAATAAGAAGAATAAGAATAAGAGAGCACCAATAAAAGCTGAGCACTATAACAGCATATTAGAATGATTTCTGAAAGATTATTTGCAGACTGGAGTTATTTTAATTTGTAATAATATTTTTTGGATCAAATAAATCAAAGCCTTGCTCAGCATAAATTTTTTATTTTTTTATTTTTTCAAAAATATTAAAAAATCACAATTATTCCTTTCACTGCTATTGCCTCCAAAACACACACTGAGACATTTCCAGCACTCACTGCGCTGTATGACTCTCCCAAAAACGGTATGGTCTCTGTCCAGGGCACTGCAGTTCCAGCGGTGATGACGGAATTGATGCTGGCACTCTCGAATCCACTCTTTAGCCCCGCCCCCAATCGATTGCATGATGTCTGGGTACTTCTGACACAACTGCCTCTGTTTATTCACCAGCCCGGGAATGTTGTCACAGATCACACGGGCACCAAGGGCTCCAATGTACCTGAAACAAAGACACAAACTCAGATGCTTAAAACTGTTTCAATCAATCACAGCAGTTGGTACTCTGCGAGCAAATGTCATTACAAAAGTGCTGAATCAGTAAACATTCAGTGATTACGCATTGTCTGATGCCAAGGAATCTGATGATTGAGTCTGATCATTCCCAGAATCTTACCACTCATTAGTGGAATTTCAGAGGGAAGTTTGGCAAACTGACATTTGTCATAAACAGACATTCACAAACCAACCATTATTTATGATTTATTTGAAGGCAATTACATAATAAGTGCAACATCAACAGATTTGGAATATGTTTTTGAGCCCTAGAGGGTAACCTTGCATTTTAGCAAATCAGAACAGAAGGAGATTTATTGAATTCTGATGCGTTCTATCTCTATATACTTTTCATTCCCTTTCTGATTGTTTCAGTCCATCACTGTTTGATTGATTGATTTATTTATTTATTTATTTTTGTCTAACACCAACAGAAACTGGCATAAACTCCTTCTCTTTCTCATACACACCCAAACTGTATCACATCAAGCTTGATCTCAGCCATCACACAAACACACACTCACTCATGTCAGACTAAAGGAGGACTTAGTTCTAAATATTTTAGTCTGCTAAAATGAGCATTTCTAATGAGAAATGAAGGTTTTACCTTTTGAAAAAAATGTTTGTGAATGCTGATCAACCTTTTTATTATGACTGTGTTCCTCCCATTCCGCTGCCTCATTTGACTGTGATTATAGGGCTTTATCGTCCCCTGAGCTTTGTGTTCGATAGAGTTTTGAAACACTCTCTCTCACACACACACACACACACACACACACACACACACACACACACACACACACACACACACACACACACACACTCACACACACCAGGCTGGTCACACACACTGTGGTGGTTTGCAGGTTGGCTTTACCAGCAGCAGTAAATCATTATCCACAGGACCACAACCACATGCTGTAAAAACACAGTAAAATCTGCTCTCATTTACACTGCGTGTCTCTGTGTGTCTAGTTAGGCTTGACTGGGTAAAGAATGCACGGCTGTAGTAATTTGTTGCTTCTATTACCCAAATAGTGGATAAAAACTCCTCTCCTCCCTATTTCTCTCCATCTCTCTGGATCACCCCATCTTTGTCCTTTTCAACATTGGCATAATCACATTTTCTCCTTTAGACAGGAAAGCAAGTTAGGGAAAACAATTCTCAAGCCCTTTTGATGCAAGAACAAAATCCATATTAGCATATTCTATTATATCTTTCATACTTTTCATCTGAACCAGAGTCCTAAAGTTTCCAGGGGTCTGCTGTTCTGGATAAAAGATTTGCGGATTGCTGAAACGTACATGTGCTATAATGTCGCAATCTTTATGCAGATTGCAATATGCTTGGATCATTACAAAACTAGTTTGTGCGCTATTTAGAAATGAATTGAGAAATTAAACAACTTCATATGATAGTAATTTTCAGCTAGAAAAAGCAACGTTTGTCAAAATATGTTGACCTCATTTATAAGTTTGAAGGTCAAAGGTCTTACAAACAGATAGATAGATAGATAGATAGATAGATAGATAGATAGATAGATAGATAGATAGATAGATAGATAGATAGATAGATAGATAGATAGATAGATAGATAGATAGATAGATAGATAGATAGATAGATAGATAGATTTGTAATTCAGTACATTTCTGTCAGCCCAATTAAAATTCCAATTCGACATTCTGTGGGGTGTGTCCAATTTTCAGTTCTAAATTTTGTCCAACCCTGGAACAAAAGGTCAAAGATGAAGTTCACTTCAAAGGACACACACACACACCTTTCTATCTGTGTGGAAGTCCAGGGCAGGCTTACGTCTGGCTTCATCTGTGTCTGTGAAATAAGTTCACTAGTATGAGATGCTAACAGGCCGCCCAGTAGCTTAAGAGGATTCCTGCTCTGTCTGCTTAAAGTGATGGATGAGCAGATCAGAGAGAGAGAGAAAGAGGAGCGAGAGATCCCTTTCTCTCTGGCTCTGGTGAGTGCCTCACATTGGGAATGTCAGCTTGACTTATTACACCACGATAGTGACAAAGGACTTGCTTTCCTCTGGTTTCTTTCTTTCTTAGTTTCATGCACATCAGACTTAACATGTAACTGATTTCTGAGCTGTTTTTAAGACCTGCAGTCCCTGATACAGTTGTTGAGGGTCCAGTAATGAACGTATATGAACAGAGATCGTTATAGAACATGGATGTTTTATACTTGGTATAATAAGCAAAACATTAACTTTTGTTTTCTTAATCTCACACACAACCACATGCACATGTATAAAACCCAACAACTCCCCAACTGTATTTATATGTGAGCAATGGACATGTGGCTGGTTTCTACATGACATGCTCCACCAGCTAAGTGTGTGTGTGTGCCTGTGTATCTAAGCAGGAGGCCTGACACATATTGCAGTTATTTCATTTATTCCTCTGTTATTGGCTGGCACAACACCTCAAGCACACCATGAAAACCCGACTCATAACTCTGATATAATGATGTGCAGAGCCTGTTACTATACATAAGCACAAGCTCTGGGGAAAACCCCATCCCTCGTGAGACTTTTTGAGGGGGCGAAGCGCGTGATTTGTGTGTTTCTAGAATAATTGCGTTTTAAATGCCAATATATTGAGCGGTGAAGCTGCGTTCCTGCACCAAGCACGACGTGTGTGTTCATTTTAGTGTGTTCTTGAGTCGACTGCCATCTTCCGAGCTCTGTCTGCCCACCACCAGGGTGCGAATTATGGGGGAGTTTGGGGGGTCCGAGACCCATAATTAAGGCTTGAACCTCCCCAAAGGAAAACATAAGGTTGGGGGTCTCAAAACTATTCTTTCACATAAGTATAGGTCTGTGCATATTTCAACAGCGTTTTAAAACAAAAAATGGTGTTTTAGTAACCACAAAAGTTAGATTACAAGTTTTTTTCAGACCGCGCTAAACAGATGCTCGCAAACAGAGGTCGCGTTCGCCTGAGAAGATAACCATAGCAACAGATGCCCGAGCGCTTTCCGTCAGGATCCGTAGGGACAAAATATCAGTAGCCTATGTATTTTTTGTTCATCACTTATTTACATATGATAAGTAAATAATAAAAAAAGAGTTTTCTTTGAAACGTATTTACGTTTAAGTTAGCCAACTGTTAGGGGCGCGAGACTTTCGGCTGCTCGAGACGAACATCAACATATTTCGCTGACAGAAATTGCTTTAAAAGTCAAACACCCTGAAACCAGCGCTACACTTTAAAATTACCGTTAAAACTCAGATATTATTGAAAACACTGCTCCAAGGTTTTAAACCTCTGTTTTTCATTAACCTCTCCTCCATGTGTTTTAAGAGAAAAATACAAACTATACCTCACTTAAACGCAAACCACTGTTACTCAAAACTTAACTACGTAAAAACTACGTAAGAATAATTGTACCTAATAATAAACATCTGCAAATGTTCAGTCTCCCAACTGACAGCAGCCAGTCACTATGAGCAGGAAAAAAAAACCGCCCGGCTTCTGCGCGCGGGTGTGCGCCACCGGCGGGGAGTCGGGATGCTGGACGCTACTCACCACCAAGACGAGTCCACGCGCGGTGTGAGGATGAGCAGGAGGAACAGCAGCGCGCAACACAACCGCGAGGAAGCACGGGGACCGCTGTTTCTGATTATATGTCTTAATCCTGAGCCTCCGGGAGCAGCGGTGGATCTGTTGAGAATCCGGGGCGACCCAAGAACTTTACCGCAGCCAAACATAGTTGAGCGTGTCCTCCGGCGGTGATAAGAAAACACGATTGTGTATTGTAGGGAACCGGTGTAAAGACCGTTTAGGTATGCGGGGACCTGCTGGAGTTGGGATTGCTGATAGCTGGACAGATGTAGAGCTCCGTGCGGACGATGCACGGACGGATATCATGTATCTGCCCGGATATTAGCGTGTGCCATATAAAAGTATTCCCCGAAATCTGGCAACCGCAGCAGAAATAATCCAAGCCAGACGGCAGGTTCAGAGAGCGCTTTCTTTTCTTTTTTCACCTCCTCTTGAGAACAGATGAAGTCTCGGTGAGGTGCAATTTGATCAGAAAGAGTGCCAACTTTTCCACTTTTTCTCTCCACGTTTTGCGTTCAGGCAGGGCTGTGAAACACGCGCCTCTCCGTTTTTCCATTGGAGTCTGCGAGCGCTGATAGCAGACTGCGCGAGATAAACCGGGGCGATGAACTGTGCGAACTGCAGACCGAAGGGGTGGGCGACGGGGGGAGAGAGAGGGGCGATAGGAATGTTGACAGCCCGCCGTCTCTCCGCTCTTATTGGGTAGAGCTCTCAGAGACCGGAGCCCCGGGGAAGCTTGAGCTCGCGCGGGATACGCGCCGTTCCCTGGACGCTCCTTTCACCTGCTGAACGACACGCAGCATCCTCATTTACACACCATTCTGGAGTTCACGCTCACAATTTCACAAACACGGGGGAAAAAAGAAAAAAAAAAAACAGAAAAAAACATGATGAGGAAGAGAAAGGTGACAACACAATTCTAAAACGTATTTTTTTTATTGTTGTCACAGCAATATACATCTATTTAAATTGTAACAATAATGTTCTGCACATAAACGTAAATGTTTAATTATAGTGAGTTAAAACGTTGCAGTGTGGATTTCAGGGATGCCACATGGTAACACATATTCGCCGGTCTCATGAAAATGCGTAGGCTATAAATAGCACGCCAAATACAAACAGAAAATCGTGCTATTGATAAGCAGAAATTGACTTCGCTTGCATATGATACGCAATTTGTTGGCGTGCATATGATACGCATCTACCCCACAACCCTAATCCTACAAACTGCGTGTCATATTATAAAGTATATTATCTAAGCATATGCATACTACTTCATACCCGCATATTAGGATATTTTGCAGTTGTAAACCCCATATTATGATCGATGTTTCTAAAAATAAATCACTTATAACAATCACATATTTTAATGCACTCGAGCATGCAGCATTCGCACTGATTGTAGCAGCAGTTGCGAGGCCTTTCTCGTCTGGAGAGATGCGCGTGTCTGAATACACAAGCTCGTGTTTACAGATAAGGCTCTAGAGCTTGCACGAGTGCTGCTGTGTATAAACATCGCGCGGATTCCAATTTCAAAACATCACATAGTTGCCTGTTGCATGTCTCTCTAGATAAGCGAAGCCATTCTCTTCCTTAATGCAGTGTGCAGGAGATCAAATCCCACAACAGTCTGTCTTACCTGACATCATTTTCACAGCATCCTACATTCAAATGGCTGCAGCTGCACTGCTCCTATAATGTAAGATAGACAAGCACAAAATATAAAGCAAATACACTGTTCCAACAGCAGTTCTAAAGCTCCAGATGAGGGATCTGCAACACCCAAGTCTGCACTTCTGTAACACTCCACTGAGCCCTTGAAAGTGAACTGACGCAGAAATAGGCCCAAATCCCTGTTGGAATTGAAACTATTAGAGTTAACTGCACTTTCCACTAGGGATTAAATGAACAATTATAATGTTTAGCTATAAATCCCAAATTAGGCTAATCCTGAAATTTTCATTTGTACTTAAACTTTAGCCCCTTAGACGTTTTTGTCCACCTAAAGCTGCCATGGTTTATAGAGAAACAGAGAGGCCTAAACATGGAAGAGAACATGTCAGTTTAGAGGGGGATTCTCTGGCTAAAAAAAGAGGAATTTGCAGGTCTGTTCCAGTAATTTTTAGTCCAGAAGTTATAGATACATTCTTACTGAAGCAATTTACTTCATATTATTGGACAGAACAAGGCCTCTTGGGAGTTTTCAAACTGAGAGACTATACTCAAATAAAATAATTCAATATGTCTGATCTACTGATTTCTGGATGAGTACACCTGATCAAGGCTTTTTCCAGTATCTTCTGCATATTTGACTCCTTTCCAACAGTGACTGTATGATTTTGAGATTCATCTTTTCACACTGGGGTCAACTCAAGGACTCATACCCAACTATTTCAAAAAGTGAAAACATTTACTGATGCTCAAAAGAAAGCAACACGATGCATTAAAATGCAGGAGGTGTAAAACTTTTTTCCATTATTGACAATTTGCATATTCTGCAAGCGGTATATGTACGTAAATTAGAGCAATACAAATTAACAAGCACATAACTGTGATACTGAACATTTGAGGTTTGGCTGCATGCAGAATGCCATAACTCCATGTATGAGATCAGCTCACAGTCATACTGTGTGTGTGTGTGTGTGTGTGTGTGTGTGTGTGTGTGTGTGTGTGTGTGTGTGTGTGTCCCTCCCTTTCTGACTGCTCTATAATAGACAGAACACACACTCAAGGTGACCACAGGGTACAGGAACACCTGAGAGAATGAGCTCACGGTTTATTTCTGTACCTGTGTTTGTGTGACAGGTCTTAACTCTTCAGTGTCGTCAGGTTTGGCTCTGTTTCAGGAATGAGGACACTGTGAGTGTCCTCCTGCTGGCCTGCTCAGAAGTCCACCGCTGGCTATTTTAGAAAGGGGCTCTGGGAAACACTCACCTGATTATAAAACCTCTTCCAACTGTTTAAGTTCTTTTAATTCTGTACTGCTCTGTATTTCCTGAAAATGGTTGTAAATTCTGACTCTGTATTTCCTGAAAATGGTTGTAACTTCTGACCTAAGCTTGTGTGAAAGTGCAAAAAAAGTACAAAACTGTCACTGGTTTTGTCTTGAAAGTGTACTTAGCCTTCCAGACTGAATCCAACTATTAAAATGAAAACAACAATGTAGTATTTTTTTTTTTTTTTAATAACAACTCATGTTTGATTGATATTAAAATAATTGTAACAAAAACAGTTTAATTATTAAATAATTTAATTAACAATATTTAAGAAGTAACATAATTTGGACCTCATTTTATTTTTTTTCTGTCCCTATTTTGTACTCAGTTTGTTTAAAATGTCAAATATATTGCCTAATTTGGTACTTATACATTTCCAATATTACTACTCTACTCACATTTAACACATTGTACCATTACCATTTAGGATTTAAATCTATTCTACAGATTCTGTAGATTCTGCACATTTTTCTTACAAAATCAGCACAGAAAAATGTTACAAAATACAAAGATATCACAATATGAAGCTGCTGATGTTGAAAATGCTGAAGTTTTATAGTTCTGTATATTGTTACATTGTAACAAAAAAAAAAAAAAACCTCTGTCACTGTGGGAACATGAACCCATCAGCAGAGTTTTCAAAACTAATGCTGATAAAGCACAAGACTCATGTTCATGAGAACATCGGAGTGCTGCAGTATCACTATTGCATGAATATCCATATACACATTTTGATGTATCTGCGCAATTTTTATGTTTTTGATAATCCTTTAACTAGTTAAAACATCTTAATCTTCTGACCTGAGTAATCTAAAATTCGACTGGCTGCCGTAGAAACGACGAAGATGAAGATGACCAGTGCAGTGGATGAGCAGAGCGCAAGTGACAATTAACATTAATCAACATGTATTCATGAGCATTACTCTAAAATGAAGTAAAGGTCAATAAGAATAAAGCATCTAAATATACCTCCACTGGAAAGAGAGAGAGAAAGAAAAAAGAGAGAGAGACTGCACCATGCTGTCATCTGTCTCAGACTTTAAACTAATTTATGGTCTTGTATTTTTGGATGTTCTGACAGCATGATGGAATCTATTCACATTCAGACACTCTGATGTGACTCTCTGAATCTAAATCTCTTTCCAGCTACTGTGCACACATACATACACTGTCTCACCCAAAGACACTTGTTATGTATCATTCAGTTACATAAGCAACGACATAAACAGCCAAGATAGAATGTATGGTGTTTTTTTAATAAATATGTTGTAATTTTGTAGCCTTTACTTGGTTATTTATTTATTAAGTTAATAGCAAATATAGGTATTTACATATGTAGATTGTAGTTTTAGTATGATTTATTACCAGCTTATAGTGTAGTTAAGTGTTGACAATATATGTATTTAAAAAAAAAAAAAAACTTTTTACTAAGTGATTTCAATTGTTTCAGTGATTTGGGAGACTGTGTGTATGTGTGTGTCAGACAGGATACAGCTCAGCATTGGGAACCGCAGATGAGGAAATGATGCAGGAGAGACTCTCTGTCTCTTTCTCTTTCCCCGTCTGTCTCTGAGTCATGCAGTGAGGGTCACATGTCATGACGCATCACCATTTGAGCATTATCTGTCCGCTGCTACTTTCTGACCTTAAACTAGCTGCTGCAAAAAAGGTGACCAACAATTACATCACACACACACACACGTTTGTTTTTATGAAAATTGGGGACATCCCATAGGCGTAATGGTTTTTATACTATACAAACTGTATGTGTTATTGCCCTACAACCCTGCACCTAACTCTACCCCTTACAGGAAACTTTGTGCTATTTCAGATTTGAGAAGTGGGGACATGGGGTAATATCCTGAAAAGTCACCTTCTCTTTGTAATACCTATGTCATACCCTTGTCATTATACAAATTTATGTCCTCATTTGTCACAAAAACGCGCACATACATACACACAGGATCTGACTAGGCAGGAGAACACACAATCTAAAATAAGTTCTCATCTCCAGACTGGGCCCCTCACTGTCTGCATCACTGTCTGTCTGCTGAGAGGAGAACAGACGTATATAGAAGGAGTGTCAGTGCTTTATATTGGACCTCTTCTCCTCTCCTCTCCTCTCCTCTCCTCTCCTCCTCCCCTCCCCTCCTCCTCTCCTCCCCTCCTCTCCTCCTCTCCTCTCCTCCCCACCCCTCCTCCTCTCCTCTCCTCCCCTCCTCCTCTCCTCTCCTCTCCTCCTCTCCTCTCCTCTCCTCTCCTCTCCTCTCCTCTCCTCCCCTCCCCTCCTCCTCTCCTCTCCTCTCCTCCCCTCCTCTCCTCTCCTCTCCTCTCCTCCCCTCCT